>APFE031149124.1:108021-138670 GCA_000404065.3 Pinus taeda
TCAAATTCGAATTTGGCCTTAAAGTGCCACATAAGGGTCTTCTAGAAGCCTCTTTTCAACCTACACATGTCAACAATCTCAACCCATTTGTTAGGTATAAGCATATGCACATTATTTCCTAATTTTTAACCACAAATTCACTTAAAAGGCTTAGAATTAATAAAGATTGGAAAAACATAAATGTGGCCCAATGATAATGAAAGTGGGATGAATGTGGTGACATAGTAGTGAAATGGAGGTGATATAATGGACATAATAGTGAAAGTGTAATGGAAATGAATGACATTTTCAAGACTCAACACTTGGACATAAGGATTTTGCACCTAATGCCCCTGAGCATAAGGGTTTTGAACCTGTTTTCCCTAGACAAAAGGGTGTTCGACCTGCTGCCCTTGGACATAAAGATTTTGGGCCTGCTACTGCAGGACTTGACCATGACTTTGCCCTTGCAAAGGTTGACCCTGTTGATATGAGTATAAGGGTTGCTGCTACCCAGGTTGACCTTGTTGCAGCAAGTGTTGACCTTGCTACTATAAAGGTTGCCTCTGTGGCTACAGAGTTTGACCTTGTGAGGGCATAGGCTGGGAGGTTTTCTTAACATACTACATTTGTGGCTGCATGGTTTTCTACAATGGTTGCAAGGGTTGCCCCTGCGGTTGTTGCAGTTGTTCTTGCTGCGACATTATCTACCCTTGCTGCTGCATGGATGGTCCTTGCTGCAACGAAGGTTGCCCTTGCTACTGCAGAAGTTGTCCTTGCTGCTGCAAGGGTACTTGAATAGTTCTAGGAGTGACACCTTGAAAGTTCCCGAACTGTATCTGGCCATATCCACCAAGCATGGCGGATAGACCAGGCTGGACATAAGGTCTAGGTTGAGGGATGTAAAGTGGATTAACCATCGCTTGTGAACCATATGGAACATAAGGAGGTTGGTACTGAACCTGACCCATATTAGGTTACTGGTACTCGACGTTAGCTGACCCAGATGGACCAACAGGGTTCGACTGTTGGTACTGGATATTACTCGATCCAACAAGGCCAACAGGGTTTAGAATGGCACCTGAAGAGGGCTGGTTCATTCCAACCATGTGAGCTTGTGAGCCACTCACATTGGTTATGCCAGACATCATAGAAACATTCAACCTTTGTCCCCTAGGTGGTGGCACAACATGTCCACTTACTGGAGGGATCGAAGAACTGGCAGAGACATGACTCGAGACCATCGGTTGAACTGGATGGATTACTTAGATCGACGAAACAAGAGGATTCAGAACGATGGGTTGCACCAAAACTGAAGTAACTGTAGAATCCACCATCGGTTGGGAGGTCGAGTTCTGAATGAATAAACCTAAGGTATGCATAGCGCCAGATGACCAGATAGCATTATGGTATAGCGATGACGCATTAGGCATACTAGAAACCAGCTGAGCTAAAGTCACATAATTTCATAGTAACTCAAGATGAACACTAGTCGGAATGCTTCCCATGTAAGGGAAACCTTCATGAGGGAAAGGATATTCCTGCTCCTCGACAGTGCGTGGAGTGGAAAACTCCGAGTGACCCGGAGAGGAGATTGGGATTTCCCATTTTGATTCCATGGTTGAAAACAAATGACGACGAACTAATGAAGATATTTAAGGGGATAATTCCAAAGGAATACCTAGCTAATCGTACGGACTGTACGAACGCTATGGTGATATCACAACAGGATCAAACAAAGGATTCGAAGGATAAACAACCAGTCCAAGTTGACATTTAGAAGTCGGTGGGCTCTCGAGAGTCTGGATAGGATTATCAGAGATTTTGGGCCAATGTCAGAAAGTGACCCAGTATCCGAGGGAGGGGGAGGACAAGATGCCAAAGGTTGAATGCTCAGAACAATTCCAATTTCAAGACCTTGGTCCTCAAGCGACTACAACAATTCAGGAAAAGACTCCTCAGATGATCTTTCAAATAGAGGAGAGGAAGAGGAACTAGGCGAACCTGATGGTTCAGCCACGATGACTTTGTCTCAATTAACCAAAAGAGAGAGATTGATTCCAAGGCTTTTAAAATGTATTTAAAGGTATACTCACAATGTGGTTTGGAAAAAGACTAACAAGAATGTTATATGATTGTGGGAAACAAGTTTTTAAGATGCAAAAACAAAATGGTGCTCTTTCATGTTTTAAGAGTCGAGAAAGAAGCAAAGGTGACTCTATCACTTTCGGTTTGAAATGAGCACAAAAGGACAAGAGCACAGATAAAATTTTATATTTAGGGAGTCAAAAAGATCAAAATGACTACTCAAGATGATCTATGCAAAAAAGATTACCATGTAACCGTGAACTACAGAATACCTCCCGGCGAACCGAGAAGAACAGGCAGGAAATCTCCCCGAATGCAATGTTCGATGTATCACGTTTACAAGGTGGCAGAATCAGCTTCCTAGGGATAAAGGATTGAAACCTAATGGGGTCTCCCTTTATATACACGATGCTACGGGGAGCACAAGTCCATACTAGTGTTGTCTATTGCTGAAGCGAACGACATCTGCTAGGTTTAAAGACGTCAGAACATGTTTGTAGACCAGACCTTCTAAATGTGATTGTTAGGTTTCAAATGCACCTTAGGTTAATTGAATACATTTTAAAGTTTATCTTGAAATTATGTCTCAGTTTTCAGGCCTGATCGATGTGACTCGAAAAACTCCTATATGCTGCTAAATGAGACAAGACCCTTTCAATTCTATGAATTTTTTACACTAATGAGAATAGAAAATACACTCAATGCAACAAACAAGAAGTTGAAAGTAAAATGACCTTTTCACTACTTTGCTTTTTGAAAACAAAATGATGAATAACTCTTTCCAATTCCTATTTTTCCTATCAAACCACTTCAAGTAGTCCTTTCACTAGTAAAGATAATTCATTTCTTTTCAATGCAAATGACGATATAGCTCTAGTCTTCAATGATGCTAGCTAATGTAACATATTGATTCAACAAACTAGAATTATGTATTTTTCAATGAAATGATAAAACGAATCTTTCACAAACACTTCAATGAAATTTTTTCAAAACAATCAACCTCAAGCAAATGAAAGCACAAAAGAGAATTTTTTCCAAACTAATGATGCAAAGACTCAACCAAAAACAAGATGAGCAATGTGATCTATGCTCGAAAAGAGACGTTTAATCAACAAATGAAACTTTTCAAACTTGTTAAATGGAAATCAAAGCAACAAAAGGACTAAAAATGAAATGGAAGGAGTAACTTAACTAACAACTTGACTTGCTGAGCACACAAACAGGTGAATGGATGACAACCTAGATGCCCTAGGGTTACAAACCATCCAAGGACTCCAGAAACCAAGTGAAGAATAGGAAAATCAAACAAGCTCATAAAGCAAGCCAATGAAGCTTTCCAGTTAGGGAGAACACAGTCAAAACAAGCTAAGAGTCAGAAATCAAGAGGGCAAGACACACTGGTTATGATATAAGGGGAACCTTGATCTTCACCTACAAGAATCGACGTGACTTCCTAACTGAAAACAAGCGCCAAAAGGGGGTCAATGCAACTGTTTTAAAGAAACTCACGCTGACCGACGCGATTGTCAGAGAAATAAACGCATTGATCGAGAATTCAAGGAAAAAAGTAAAAATTTTCAAAGTTTAAAACCAGACTTGTCACTGAAAATTTAAGACTCAAAGGAGTAAAGTAGGCAAAGCATAGAAAACTAAAGGGAAATGGTGATACTAGAAAAGTTCACACAAAACCATAAAATGACAGTCAATCAAACAGAAGGATTTGCTCCCTAGAATGGTCGCCAATTTGTGGTGCAGGTAAATTCTCTATGGGGTCAATAACAATTCCTCTAGCCTGAGAGAGTAGGTCTAGCCATAAACAAACAATCTATGGAAAACTTCCTTAAGCTAGAATTAAATAAGAGGGCCTACCTCTTAGAACACTATTTCGCTCGGTGATGATCATGTTTCCTTACTCCAGCTACTTTTCGTTTCCTTCCTTTGCATACCTGAAACAAGCAAACAAACAACAACATTGAATGCGATAGCATACAAATTGCATTCAACCTACTTAACATGTCAAGGAACTTTAAGCCATCAAATGTAAGATAACACATCAATGAGGGAAATCAATCAATAGTTGTATTCATATAAGTTTAGAAAGAGATTACAACCAATGCCTTGACGTTTCTAGTCTCTTCCAATGTATCCAGGTTCCAACACTTCTTCTAGCATCGCATGGATAGCCCCAACAATGGAAATTTTAAGGCTCCTTCCCTTTAGTCTCAATCCAAACCAAACACATTATTCTCCCTCAAACATAAACTAGAGAGCTATAAGCTATAGATGTCTTGCTGATTATTCAAGCTCCAAAAATACTAAGACTAAAAGCTAGTGTAGCTTGTAAAAGGAGGGGTTTATATAGCTTGGATGGAGGGGAGATGGTTCCTGTTATCATGGGAGAAGGCCTCATATCTTGGATTGGTTCCATCCTAATATGGGAAAGGAGCCCAAACTGACTTCCTCGACTCCATCCAGCCCAACCATTTACCATACTTTCGTTACGAAGCTTCTAGACCTGGAAGCTTCGACTCCATACTTAAAAAAATTGGCAAAAGAGGATCAATGCAACCGAGAAAAGGCTCAGTAGTGCCGTATGACGCTACTCCTAGTTTTAATCTCTACAAGTCAGCGCAAGGAGGAAACTGGTCATTAATGTCGATCTTGTAAACTGGGGTAAAAGGAAGATTTTTGGGAAATGATGCAAAAGGGAATCATTCTGCTCATGAAGAGGGACATAATGGGAGTTTCTTCATGTTGGGAAAGCATGTAAGGTTCATTGTAGAGGTCCTCCAAGATCGTGGGACGCGGAGTACAAAAACAATGACAAAATGCTGTGTAACAGGTTTGATAGCCCTCCAACTTCTACCCAAGACTTAATTATGAAAGATGACTCGAGAATTAACTTGGACAAATAAAATTGATCTAAACTTTTGAAACAACATATTCAAAATATCTCAAATTCCTCTAAGTTGGAACCAACTTAGTAGGTTTAAATTCGACTAAGCCCAGGGATTCATAAAGGTGTGAGGAGAAAGGGACCAATGGATATGGGTGTAGATTTGATCTGCAAAGTTATCCCAAGTAGGAGGTGAAATTAAAATCGCCACCCACAATGAATTGTCGATTTTGAGGAATATTCAACTCATCTAAATTTTCCCAAAAAACTTTATGGTCATTGTAAGGGCCATAGATATTAACAATCCTCCATGTTGTGTTTAATTCCTTGATAACCAAGTCTACACAAATAGCATTATCTAACATAAGACGAAATTGCTTGCATGTGAGGGTTCCATGTAATTAACAATCCATCAAATAAGCCTAAAGAATCTATAAAACATAAAGACCACCCCTTAATCCATGGCTCCAAAATGGCCTAAGTTTTCTCCCCTTTGAAATAGTTTTTTGTAGTAGAAGAATATCAAGATTATGAGTAGTGAGGAGAATTTTGAGGGAATTTTTTTTGGGAGCACCCCCAAACCCCCTAAATTTTAGAGACATAAAAATCATCTCTTTGACCTATTAAGGGTTTTATCAGCTCTAAGTGCCCTTATTATAGTGTTTTACTTGTCAACCCTAAGGTCTTCCTTTTCTAGAGATTAATTAGCTTTCGGAAGATAGGACTTTCTTCCCTCCTGTACTACCTTCAGGCTATCTAGAGAAAGCGCACCCTTAGAGGATGCACTATCCTTCAATCAAGACCACAAGTCATAACTCCTACGAATATCTTTGAGAGGTGATGAAGATTTATAGCTCGTGCTAAGGAATATCTCCTTATTGTAGGTTTTAACCCTGTACATAAATTACCTGCATACGAATTCTAAAAACAAAAAATAAACAATGGTGAGAGTGTAAAACATAAAACAAATATACACAAAGATTTCCCCTAAATCCCAAAACCAGGACTATGATATTGATTTTTCATTATCTTCCTTTCAATGTTACAATACATATATATACATTCTGAAGCATCCATAAACCCCAATCCATTAACCCTGGATTAGAACATAATCATAGTTCCCTTGAATAGATATACAAAATACCATGGGAAAAAAACCATCATGCCGAAAACCATGTGCGAAAACCATGCACAAAACCATAGGTAGGTTCGCCCACCTAATATAGGGTCCAAAAAAAATTCCCCGGGGTGTTGCCCCGGACCCTGTAGAGGGAGGCTATGACCCCCTTGCTACGCTTGATGCAACGAACAAGGGGGCTATCTCCCCCCTTGTGAACCCCCTACACGTGGGACTAGTCGTGGAAAGAATATAACACACACCGAACACTTATCAACTAATCAAGAGGAAGGATTAGGCTTAAACGAAGAAGAAGAGTAGCGACCTATAGGCATAGATGGGCAACATGGATTATGCTTTGTTTCGGTAGAGTAGAAAGTGATAAGGATTCAACATTCAAGCTTCAAGGGGAAGAGGAGATAGGTATATTAATATTATTTTTAACATCATCTACAAAGGATGCATTCTTAACAGGATGAGGAGATGAAGTATCTGACACCGACAATAAATATTTTACCATAATACCTTCTTTAACATTGCCTTGATCATAATCCTCCGACCCAAACTTTGAGGACATGTTCTCATTCTTTGTCATCTTTTTGATCCAAATGTTATGAGAAGGCCTAAAACCATTGGATTTTCTAAGGCAATTAGACACCAAATGTCGAGTATCCCGAGAGAGAAAACATCGAAATGGAATTTTCCAATCAACCACTTTCTGAGACCATTTATGATCTTAATAAATGAGCTCAATTTCCTCATACATTCATGCTCGAAGAATAACATTGATGCTTATCCATGCATAATGTTTGTCTGCCTTAAAAAAATAATCTTCTTCTACCTTGACAAATCGACCAAGTTTGTTTCCATTTACTTCAAACATATCATTTGACTAGAATAGAAGGGGAGACCAGGGATTAATGCCTAAATTTTCTGTGTGTTTCAATGGGACATGAGGAGGGTTGTAATTCAAAGACCATCTTTGAATCCGCATCGTAGAAACACTACAAGTAAAAGACCTTCTAGTAAAGGTTTTTATGAAAGCCCCTATAAGAATAGCCCAAAAATCTGTTTATAGTGGAGGTCACTAGCAGAGGTGGGCGGAAATTTTTAAACAAATGTCTTTTAGAGGGTGCGTTTGAAATATACAAGTGAAATAATGCTTTACAATACATACAAGCATCGGTGCCACATAGAACATGGTGCATCGCGGAAAATTTATTTAAAAAAAAAACACGGTGTGCTAAATAATACAACGCTCCGGTGCTTGAATAATAGATAGCATCAGAGCTCTTCATGTACCAAAACACCCTGGTGCATACCATGAAGGAGCACTGGCATAGTTTTTAAATTTTTGAAAAATGCGGTGCTAATGCACCTGTGCAGTAGATGTATTAAAACACTCTCAGGCATTTGATAAAGAGCACCGCTAGGCAGTTTTTAATTTTTAAATATAGAGCGGTATTATAGTCAAACAAAGCACCAATGCGGTACTATGTTAGAACGCCCCAATGTGTCTCAAGAAAAGCATCGTGATAAATTTTCTAATTAAAAAAAAAAAAAAACACGATGTTGTTGGATATATACCACACAGGTGCAGTTCGCGAAATGCACTAGAGGAGGGTTAAAAAAAAACCTCGGTTGTAAATTTCATTTTTACCATCTATAGTGTTGGAGAGCTTTGAAGCACTAGTGCCATTCTTGCCTCGTGCAAGTTCCTTGACGTCGACACTTCTCTTTCTCACCATCCTTCCATACCTTGCTCATTGTCTGACTTTCCAATTTTTTCAAACTGTGCTAAAATTTGTTTTTCTCCATTACGTGTCCACAATGCCTCCTCGACGACCAAATGTCTAGGTAATGTCTATGTTTCTTTCTAATTTAATTTTTTAGTGTATTATAATTGTAAATTAGGTTAAATTTTCCCATGTTTTTGAAATCCCAGTGTCCCAAAATCCTCTTCACAATGGACGAGTCTCTAGATGATAGAGGTAATATTAGTGTTTTCTTTAAATTAATCTAGTTTCATTTCATTGTTTTAATGAATTAGAATAAAATTTATTTTAGCACGTTCTTTAACTTGTTTTATTAATTTGTTTAATGAAATTGTCTAATTGTTTTTTGTACTATATATTTTGTAGACATCAGTACATTTGATGGGGACATTCCTCCTCTCCACTAGATGCTACAGTAGATGAGGAGATGGGTGAGGCCCAAGAGGGTGAGGCACATCCTCAGGGGGGCATGGGTGTCTGGGGCCGTAGGGATGGTCTGTGAGTTCAAATGGACTATTATGATGGATTGACTAGAGTTTTGGTTGATGTAGGAGTCTTCCCTGTGAGGGCTCGAGATAGCACCATGGATCTTAGGTTCATGGGCTTGTACAAGGACTGTTCACACGAGATGATGTCTCTTATGTAGCATATCATCAGAGCTAGTAGGTTACTGACAACGATGAGGGATGCATTGATAGATACATCAATGATTCTTTTGGTAGTACTACCCCATCAAATCATTGTTGTCAGGGTGTCGATGATCCATTTGGTAGTACAACTCGTCAGTCGCCTGATGATGAGAGGCCAAAGCTAGAGGATGTGCCTCATGTTTTTCTTGACGCAGCATACCAACCAACTCCTCCTCCACCTCAGAGTTCACCAGACCACGTTGAGGCAATAGTTAACCATCCATTGTCTTCTGCTGCAGACCATCCTGTACCTCCTCCTCCACCTTAGAGTTTGACATATGTTGAGACAATAGTTGACCATCCATTGTCTTCTACTGCAGACCAGGATGGCACTAGTACATTTGTTTTGATTGCACACACACACACACACACACACACATATATATATATTTATGGTGCATTTCTTATGTTCGTGTTTATGTACTTAATTTACATGTTGGTGTCGATGTGTATATTGTTAGGTCATGTTAGATATGTTCATTTAATGTTATTGCAGATAGATGTGTATGTGATAGCAGTTATTTGACATTCAATGTATATTAATTTGAGGATGTGTATGGTGATGATGTTAGATTACAATGTTTGTGTTTTTTTAGATGTGATCACGATGATGATGCCTTGTTAGCTTATTAGAGTTGTGTGCTAGTTAATGATGTTTATATGTGCTAGAGGTGTATAATTAGATGATAGTAGTGGATTCGAATGTGTATCTCAAATGATGTTTATGTTTGTTAGATGGCTATTATCATGATATTTATTTTTATGAAATAAAATTTATTATAGATTATGTATTGGTGAACTTATATCAAACTTTTATATATGAAATTGCATGCAAAATGACTTTAAAAAAATGCAAAGATATTTTTATAAATTACAAAGTTTAGTATGGTTGAAACTATGATTGTAAAATTACACTAAATATATTTCTATTGCTTAGATAGTTCATTCATAGTCAATCTAATTTAACTAGTAAAATATTTTAATACTCACAAGGAAAAAAAAATTAAGTTAAAATACTTTAGTTAGTTATTAATAAGACGAAAATATGTAACTGTTTCAAATTGAAAGTTATGTTTCCATATTTATAAACACATTTTTCATTTAATACAAAAAAAATGTATTTTATGTATGAGGCTGATATATTTTATATGTCAATCATGTAGGAGAGACGTCAATAGAGGGAGTAGGAGCAGAAGCGGGAGAAACTAGCGGACCCATACAATATGCTCTCACCATGGGAGGCCATAGAGAGGGATAACACCTAATTGTTGTTCTACAGTACACACTCCAAGTGTCTTACGTGGATCTGATAGGTCTTTACTACAAATTGCCATGGTGCCATAGATTTGAGAAATGGAACTGTGAAAAGTTTATACTTTGTAAAACATTGCTGGTTAAAATGGTAAAATACGAGTGAAATGAGAAGGCAGTGGTACAAAAAAAGATATAATATTAGGGTTTCATGGGTCTTATTAGTCACACACCAAACGCCGTGAAAACCTGTAAGCGTGAAGTTTTCAGGCATGCCTTTCACGCCATCACCGTATTGTACATTTGATGTCCTTCAAAACATCGACGTGATGTATATGGCTTAAGCTCGTGACTTTCAATGACATGACATATATGGCTTAGGTTGTGACCTTCAATGATCATTCTAGACAAGATAAATTTTAATAATATATCACACACAACACCTTATTATGTAGCCTTATCACTTATTATTACCGAACTTCTAAAGACATGTCTTATTTAAATAATTTACTTATAAATACATAAAAATAGATATTTATTTTACATAATATAAATAGAAATGAAAAATCCCTCAACAAGTCTATTTGAAAGTCCAACAAATGCCTCTTAATCACCATGTGATTATTTATCATTTAATTCTTAGCCATAAAATATTTATTAATTCAACTTTGATTTATAATTACCATTGAAAATGTTTGTGAATCTTAACAATTATATTATAAAATGCCAACACGATGAATAAAAAAATAATATAATTAGCGAATAAAGAAAACAAAAACATACAACAATAATATAAATAAAGAAATAACACAAGGACATATCACTCTCTGTTCTCATCACCCTCATTGTCTTCCTCGCTTGGAATGATAACGCACTTGTTCTCAAAAATATGATTTGATCTAAGGTCGTGTCTTAATATGAACCACCAATCCCTATCCAACACATTTGCGTAAAAAAACACTTGGTTGTAGTATTTTGGGAAAACATAAGTCTCCCTAGCTTCATGCCACATATTTCTAGAGTTGATAGATATCTACTCACTATCGCGAATTTCCTTTACATTATTCCAATCAAAGGTGTACCACCACTTGCACCTAAAAATAACATATTGGAACGAAGAGAAGTCCACTTGAATGATTTCTTGTATCTTTCCAATGTAACCTAATGTCCCTTGCATTAGGTTTTGATTGCAGTGGCTAGCATGATTAGATTGGTCGAACTCAACTTCCACTACATAGTCTTGTGTCATGCATCTATCATTGACATCCTCCGTGTGAAAATGACGTCCATATGGCCACATAGATGGGAACAAATTCACCTATAAAAAAAGTGAAAAAATCATAGTGTCATGTGTATAATAATCCGAACATAATTAGAAATATTATATATATATGTGTGTGTGTGTGTGTGTGTGTGTGTGTGTGTGTGTGTGTTACAATTCAAAGGTGCATTTGAAGTTAAAAATGTACAAAAAAAGATTATAATTACCGAGTTTCTGCACCCAATCCCTATGTTTAGTGCATCGTCTTCCGCACACGAGTAATGAATAGATGCACCGTATTTCTCTTTGACTTGATTAGCAACACAACTGTTAGGGCATGTCATTGGCATATTTTCTTTTAAATGATCAGGATAAGATACACCTGTACCATTCAATCGTTTGAATTATTTCCTGTCACTGTCCCATTTCCTCCTCTTCTCTTTGTACAATGCGACCCATGGTTGTGTCATTTCCATATTGTAAAGAATGAATTTGTTGATGGCTTCAATTTCTGAGTTTGCCGATGAAATCAAAACAACATATATATAGTACATATGAGATCAAAATATACATTAATATGAAGTTCAGTGTGAATATTTACTGCGTAGTAATTTGACAAATGACAAGGTTGCACTTACTCTTTATCATGCACCTCTTTCCATTCCCCTTCTCTGTTTTCTTTGATCTTCTTGATGTACTCACTGGCGTAATAAAAAGACATATGATATATACCCCTATGCCATAGACCCTTTGAGTTTTTCCCGTTGTTGAACAAAACCTTTCAATTTCTTTATGTACCTCTCTAACAAGAACATCCAACGACAAGAAGCGACCCCAACTAATTCAACCTCATCTACTAGGTGAATTAGAAGATGAACATGCAAGTTGATGAAACTCATCGACAATTCCTTCTCAAACATACAACCAATCTCAGCTATCTCTTGACGCCAACATGGAATGCTAGCCATATGAATCTCCTTTGATGTGATCCAATGTTCAAATGCAGATAATTTATATATGATACGTCCTAGGTCTTGGGGGAAGTTTTGGTTCACACACCCACACACAAACATAGGATAATGACACTACATAGTAAATAATACATTATACAAAAGTTAATTATAAAATATCCCATTGCAGAAAAATAAAAATAAAATAATAAATCATGTTTTTGACATACGTACTCTTAGAAGGTTCAAATGATCATGGAATTTCAACCCCGACAAATGGTCTTACACAGTGAAGCAGTGTTATAGTGAAGAACCATATAAACAGGGCACTCTCACACTCATTATAACTTCCTTTGCCAAAGAAATATCATCTTTCATTAAAATCCATGGGACATCACCTTCTTTGAAGACTAAGATGGTTTCTCGTCTTGGCCAATGTTTCTTTTTAGTTTTTGCAAAAATAAGATCTCTCCTAACAACCAATGTGTCACTTTATTTCAATGATATGTGCCTCCATAAAGAATATGAAACATTTTTAAATATATGCATGCGATCTATTAAATGGGCAATCTTAAGATGCTCCCAATATGGGAGCTCATTAAAGACACATTTCCTTTTCATCCCAATGGAAAATTTATCAACATAGTTGTCATAACAACCTTGGTGAAATTTCCATGTAATAAATGTTAAAAACAATAACCACGAATGACTGGGACATTTATTCCAAGTTGAATGTTGGGCAAGACATCCTAGGGGGGTGTTCATTCGGTTCTTTATGGCTAAGGAAATTGGCAAAGGCATTTTGGCACAATTATTTATGAAAATAATGGAAATTAGGAGAAAAAGGAGGTGAAAGGTCACATGTTGCATGTGAGGAGGAGAATAAAGGAAAATAATGGAAAATGAAGAAAATAGAGGTCTCATTCATAAAAAGGCTTCTGAGGATCAGTTGGTAACCTTTTATCAGTTTAAAATTTTTTCGGTTCAGTGTTGGAGCTCTCTCTCTCTCTCTCACATACTCTTGGATAATTAGAGTTTACTTGGAGCACTCTTGGAGGGTGTGGCATACTTGGATTCTTGAAGCAAGAAGAAAAATGAAGAGCTGGAAGGCACAAGAAGGCATCAACATCAACAACTACATTATATTTGCTTGCAGGTACCGAGTTGCATGTATGATTTCTTCACTAGTTCGGACATCCATGGCATATGCATGTGGATTATTGGTCATGATCTGTCATTGGAATGGAGGATTGCATGGCTTGACAATGGATTGCCTAGCCTTTCCATTTCCTAGATAGCCATGGTGATTATAGGTTTATTTTCATTATTTTGTTTTTGTTGGTTCTCATGTTTCCTTAGCTTGGGTTGAGTTATTAATTCTTGGAGCCTTTTTTGGAAAAACGCTTTGGAGCCCTTGGTGGGTTGAGTTACTAGTCCTGAAGTCTTGGTTGGACAAATGCTCTAGAGCTCGGCGATAACTATGGGTTTAGTTACTAGTCCTAGAGACTTGGTTGGAACAAATGCTCTAGAGACCTGGTTGGCTAGGATGGGGACTGATCTGGTGATGGTTTTGGTGATGTCTAACCATGAGGTGGAATCACTGTTTGATGGGTGGAGGTGGATGGCCTCTGGAAGCCCTGAAAGAGTTTTTATTGATGTGTTTTATGAGATCCCACATTTATGCTTGAAATATGGCACAAGGGTGAATGATTGAAGAGATATTTGGCTCAAACATTCTATGACCGATTGGAACGTGGTAGTCCCATCTCTGGTTGGTTCATTGCATTCATTAATGAGAAATCCTTTCCTTGATTTCCATGTGTTAAAGTACTGATATATTTATGGATTTGATGGCTGATATGTTTATTGTATTTTTGTTCCTATTATGCTTGTTATATACACATTTTATGACAACAGTTATGTATGGATTTCAACATGTTTTTACTTGTATGTGAATGGATAATGTGTCTATGACCTAATAGATGATAATGCAACAAATGGCATGAGGAGACAATGGTTCATAATGATTCTTAGATAAGTATGAGATCCCTACGCTTAACTCTATTATTTACACCTGTAGATTACATGTCCACGATATGTTTGACAGAATTCCTGTCATGGCTAGTAGGCATCCAATCAAGGTCTTGAACAAGTATTTGGTTTAATACTGTCATTTCCATGTCACTTTATTGATTTGAAGAGATGGATCAGTTCTGGGCAGTGATGTGGGCTCTGGGCCTGAAAAAGTGGCTCAAATCCCAGAGTCACTGGCACAACATTGACAGTTTTGGTCCATAGTCACTGGCAGGCAAGCATGTGAGAGCGAGTTTGGGTTGCTAGTTGCTCCCATTCCTATAACATGAGAGCGACTATGGCCCAAGAGACCTAAAACAATAGTGGGACCTAGGGACAAGTTGTCTGAGTGAATGACTTGTCTTCTGAGGGTTTTGTTGATGATTTTGGATGTCTGTATGGTGTGTTTCTGTCAGTTCTACTTCCTTAATGTGACTCAGGAGGTCAAATCATATCATAGTGGCCTCTTGGTCACATGTTTACCCCAACTGGCCCATTTCTTAGGTAGATGTGGTAGGAGGATGTTACAGGTGTAATTTTTTTTTAGATAATCAAACATAGGCTCCCCATTTGAATCGAACATTTATGCAAACTCCTTCTCCTTATCTCTTTCATACGCTCTAAGCCATTCAAATAGTGTCATTATTGTAGGCCTTTGGGTTCTCTCTAGTTTACCATTGAAAGCAGATGTTGCTTTTTTGTAAGGGCGTTCTTCTAGGAGGAATACCCTGGAGTAGTCAAACATTGGATTTCGTAGGTGGTCGAACCACTTAGCCTTCAAATAAGGTCCACAACGTTTACATCCATGACACCCTTTTTTTATAAGACTTGCGAAATTATTGTATACAGGCCTGCACATTAGCCACCATGAAGATCTGAACAATTTCATCAAACTAAATTAATATGTGAAACAATATTGTTACTAAACAAATCAATAAGAATGTAATTTACCAGAGGAAACTCCTAAGCTTGGGTAATCATGTATGTAAGCAAATATGCCATACAATGCAAAACTCCTCTCTGTACACATGTATCCCTTCCCATAATTCCTTCAATTCATTTACCAATGGTTGTAAGTAAACTTTCATATTCTTCACTTGTCTTCTACTAGGGACTATGAAAGGAAACATAAGATGTTCATTCTTCACAGACAACCATGGGGGGATATTGTTATTGATCACTACTATAGGCCAAACTAAATAATTGGTGTTTTGGAGGGAATATGGTTTGATGCCATCCATGGCTATGCTGAGTCATTGACTTCATACTTCATCCTTGAATTTTTCAAGCCATGTATCCTCTATATGCTTCATAGCTATTGAATTTGTTTGGATTTGCATAACCCCTGACTCACTTTTGTGTGAGGTATGCCATCCCTACAACATAACTAATTCTTTGCAATGAAAGAGTCTTTGAATCCTTGAGATTATAGGAAGGTGTCTCAAAATATTATGAGGAGGACCATGTGATTTACCCATTTGTTTTTTTAATTTCGGTACCTTTCATGCCAACATTTTAGACATATCTCTTTGTATGCATATTCTACTCTATATAGAATACAATCATTCAGACATGCATGATATGATATGTACTCAACACCCAACATTTTCAACAATTGCTTTGCCACTTCACAACCACCTGACAAGACATTATGACTCGGAATAACCTTATCTTTGAATATCCTACAGTTGGTGGAGAATATAATTGTATAATGTCAATATTTAACATTCATAAAATCAACCATTTTTAATTTTAATTATGTGAAAAAATATAGGGATCTTGTTCGATCACGTAGGTCAATTACCTCAATATTTCCGAGAAACATGCATTCGACATGCCAAACTTTTCTTTCACGTTGTACAACAACATCGTTGTCTCCAGCTGAGTAGACTTTGACTTGCTGCCATGTCCAAAGAGAGGGGTGGTTGAAGAAGATTTCAGACTTTCGAATAAGGTATTAGTGATATGAGCATCATCCCTTAACTCCTCATTTTGGAATGCATCTAACAACATTGCCTACATGATAGTCGTACCCTATAAGTAATCATCCATACCAACCTCTATTTGATTGCCTCCATTGTCAACTTGTGATGAAGAACTACTGTTGTTTTAGTCATTCCTAATTAGTGAATTTAGACGTAGTGGGAATTGAATAGGTGGTTGATTTAACCATTATTTGTATGCTTCCTCTCCGAGTCTTGCTCTTAATGTAGTTTTCTTCGAGTTGACATTGTAGTGGGGTGCACCCAAAGATGGTTGGTGGGTTGCTCATCATCACTAGAATCTTAATTTCAAAAAATATTGAATGTCATTATTACAATATCAATGATATTAGTAAGCACATCAATGCACTTGTTTTGTTGATATTACAGTATACCAAACAATTATTACCATCGTTGATCCAGGATTGCAGCTGGAAGATACAATGTTCCAATTTGCAGGGTGAAGAGGTTGTCCATTTTCATCTACCAACTACTTGCGATATGCTTCTCCTAATAAGAGTTTCTGACGTTTTTGAAATGGAATAATATATTTCGCATCTGAACCTGATTTTGAGTCATGATCCTACAATTTTGGATACATTTTTATTCAAATTAACATGGATTAAAAAAATAAAATCAATTAGATAATCAAAATATAAATGAAATCTGAACTTACTGGAGATGGAAAGGGAGAACTACGTGAAGGACTTTGATTAACAATATGGTATGAGTTGGAATTTGAAGAATTGACCATTTGATATTATTGAGATTTTGTCCCTGTATTTGAGAAAAATCAGAAATAAAATTTTTTGTGCATATCTGTAATTAATCTCGAGAACCATATAACCACAATTTGAATTTCAATATAGTTTTGAAACCATTTTTCAAGAATAAGACGACTTTAAGCGGAAAATGTATACTATAAACTATTATAATTCATGTGGATGCATCATAAATGAAAATAAACATGAATTCAACCAACTCGATGCTCTTATAACAATTAGAGCACCAATGATTTTAAATAGAAACCACACCATTTCATTAAAAAAATTAATCGCACCGTTTCAGGATTTCGAAAAAAGAAAAGAAAAGTATCATGTCGGTGTGTTTAAAAAATTTGGTGTCCCAGTAATGTCGGTGCACTTTCTTATAAACGCATTGATGCGCTTGACTATCAAACAGACTAATGTGTAGAGAAATTGAAAAAGAAAAGAGATTTTTTTTTTTTTTTGAAATTAAAACATGAGCGACAATTGATTTTTCAAAATTTAATTTCATAAGTCTTTTAAATAGCAAAAATCTATTCACCATTTCATTATTTTATCCAAAATTTCAAGGGAGTGATTTGCAAGAGACATACCAGGAGCACTATGCAACAACAAAATACTTTGGAGCAATAGAACTATTATGAAGATAAAAAGCTGAAAGGTATGGTGATTCACTCAAAAACCTGCATAGTAAATTTTTTAATTTTTATTGTTTATTTTACTAATATTTTTTTTGTTACAATTTCTGTTAGGGTTTAATTAAAAGGAAGATCATTTGTAAGAGAGACATACTGGGAGCACTGTGGAGTTGCAAAATATTTTGGATCTGCCGAAATGTCAAAAGTTGAAAGGTATTGTGATTCACTCAAAATTCTGGATAACAAAAATCATAAATTTCAATGTTAAAATATTTTACAATTTCTCTTAGATTTATTCACAACTTAGAATAAAAATAAAATTAAAAACCTTGTATAATAAAAAACTTTAATATATATTTTACTAGTAATTTTTTTTACGATATTGTTCCTATTTAAATTTAATTAAAATTCAGAAAAAGAAACAAAAAAAGGTCAATGCTTACCTTAAATCATTGCTTTCCTTAAACCCTTGCTTCTTCATGAAAAATTTCACCTTAGGGTTTAACTTCTTCTACCACTTCACAATTAGGGTTTTTAAATTTAGGCATTTTAGATTTAATGGGTTTGGTACTTACTATATATAGGGTGTTTGACATGTAAAGTAAGGGAATGACTTATTGAATTAGATCCAAACCCTGTGGACCCTCTTTTTTTTCTTTTTCTTTTTCTTTTTTTAAAACGACTATATGTTCTGTGGTTTGCCCTCTGTAATATAACACACTATGCTCCCTCTGTAATACAACACATCAGTATATTATAACAATTTTGATTATGTCCACTCTGTTCAACGTTGCTCTTGGTGTAACGTAATGTACCAGCGCGCCTCTTCCAAATAGCACCATTAAATCATTGCGGTGTGTTTAGCCTTACAAATTGCATCGTCATAATTTAAAATTATTTTTAGAAATTAATTTTCCATGATGGTGTTGAACAATTAAAGACTTGGTGTGTTTAATGTTATAAATGCACGGGTGTGTTGATTCAGATAAATGCACTAGCTACTAGAGTTTTTTTTGGCTGGAAATTATTTGATTTATTTGTAAAATATATTTAATGCAAACTTATGTATTGAATGGTCCAAGGTCTATATTGATAAAAAAATGTCTCAGAAGGTTTCAAGTAATAAAAAACACTGATTGACATAATGATAACACATCAAAAAAAGTAGAGAAGACAATTTCTTTGTAAATTCTTTACAAAATTAATATGTTTGAACTTTTTTTATACTGGAAAAATAGTAATATTTCATTATAATTGAAAAATTACATGTTGTAGATGCCTTTCGGCATATGCTGCATTAGCCCTTAGCCATATCTGTGAGCCATATTAAAATTGCTTAGTTTTTGTCAAAAAAAGATGCATGTATCATTCATCACCACACAGGGTGTTCAATTTTATGAAAAACATGAAACAAGTGATAATGTACAGATGGGGGAAAATCAAGATTTTCGCCCTTTTTTCTTCTCAACCTTTCTCCATCCCCCCTGTGACTCTGTTGGATTTATAAGTGCTAGCGCTATATCAACCATAGGTTTGGGATTGTCTTTATCAGAATCTGAGGTGTCTGATAAGTGTTGACGTTTGGATCTGCCCGTATCCATTGTCTATGATATCCTTGCCAACTGTATTTTTGTATGTTCTTATGTATTTTTGTCTTCTGTTTATGGTTCTTTATTCATCTGATTGGTCTCATTTTGGGCTACATATTCCACCTCTTCTTCCTCCTCATCATCCGATGTTGGTGGAGGAAATTGCCATCCCTTGGCTTGTTTCCCCGTTTTCTTCTTTCTGCGAGTGTCTTTTTTGGCTGTTGGATACGTGATTTGTAGGTGTCCAGTTTGTCGGCATGTTCTGCATCTGAATGCAGTATTTTCATAGTCTAGAACCTGAGTCCAGTTCCTCTCTCTGTGCTTCAGCTGTATTTGGTCTAGCAAACCTTTGCTGAGATCTACTTCCACACATATTCGTGGAAAAGTGTAGATTCTTTCCTCCAGTCTTTGGGTGTCCATTTTGATGTAACGCCCAATAGTGTTACCTATTCCTGCTAGTACTTGTTGGTTCCAGAGGTGTATTGGGAGATTGTGTAGCCGTACCCAAACTGGCGTCTTAGAGACAACCATTGTATTTGCATCAAATTCTGGAAACCATGGTGTGATGAAGAGTCCTATGGATCCCTAGAACCAAGGTACTTCCTGTATTACGAAGTCTCTAGCCTCTACTGTAGGAAAGTTCACTATGAAAAAACCTTTAGAACAGAGATGTATTTCACATTGTGTAGTCCAGTTCGTAAAATTCCAATGAAATAGATCAACTGGTTTGGGCCAAAAACAGTTGAATCTACATATTATTGCTTGCCTTTCATATATAGTGCAATGCTCATCTGTTTCTGGTATATCTATGTTATATTCTGGGGTGTGATTCAGCTGTTCCACAATGTATGGCCTTGCGTCCATACCTGTTTGATTTGGTGTTGCTTCAGCTGTGTGTTTCCCTTGAAGAATGCTTTTGAAGGATATATTGCCTACTTTTTTCCCCTGATGTGTTCATGTAGTTTTTGTTGTACCAGTCCCACTGCCCTCGCCCCTGAATGGATTCCTGCTATTGTCTGTCGCACCCCCTCTTATTCTCAGATTGAGAATTATTGTTGACAGGGGTGTGATTTTGTAATCCCTTAGGTACTTTGTGTCCTGAAGTACTTTACCCCTGTGTAACAAGTTTTGAGATCTGGTGGGATATCCAAACTTTTGCAGTATATGATTCCGCAATTGCATTACAAAATTAGTCTCTTTTACCCAAAGTAGTTATGTTTTCCTGGCCAGGCTTTTGACAAATACTTGGAAGTTTTGGTCTTCCGATACCCAGTGGGCATCTCTATCTACTACCCAGGGAATTCTATTCCATAACGCTCGATCTTCATTGTTCATCTTACGATTCCGACCTTCTTATGCTTTTGTCGGCTGTAAGTTAAGACGGGGTATTGTCCCAGTACTTGTTTGCCCCCAGATCTAGATTTTCGGTAGCTTGTTCGTCCTTCTAAGCATCTAATCTGTTTGTCCGTTTGCAGATCTAGAGATATTTGTATCTTCCTTGGCATGTAAGGTGGACCCAGATCCGCACAAAACCCTTACAAGGACTATAGGACCATACTCAAGTTTATATATAATAAGTATGAGGAGTATGTTGTTCCTTACCTTTGGATCAATGGTGTTTATGCTGTCAGACCCCTTGCTACGGACACCATGTATCCCATAACCATATCCCTGTAGTGTCGCAAAATTAGTGGTTTTAGATACCCTCCCCATTACTTCTGTGCGTGCTTCCTTACTGTTGTCGTTGTAGCGACCCTTGAGAGCCAAACCAGTCAAGTTAATGGAGGATTTCTGAGAGGGGAGAGTCATCTGCAGGGCAGCGACAACGCTCCTATGTGCTTCGGTAGCTCGATCCGCCGCACCATGTTCCAGATCATCAATAGATCTCTCATCTTCCGTGTGAGGGTGACAAGTAACCAACCGAGGTAACCTTCCTTCTCGTTTCGATTGATTTGCGTCAGCTTCACGACGAAGGTTTGTGGCTTTTTCCGGTCGATTCCAGCGGTGGAAGGGCTAGTTGCAGGTGTGGCGGTCATTTTCTCTCTCAGGTTTTTCCTCTAGTTCTATTAGATGTTTGAAATATATGTAAGTTTAACTAATATGTGTTGGTTAGTATGTGTCAACCAGAGCTACAAAATGAACGAGGCCGATAAGATATTTTCTAATCTAAGTGCATAAGAGCATAATAGCTTAATGAAAGGGGATTTTTTTTTTTACAGAACTATGAGGGACCTAGTGGAATGAACGTATAGATGTACTTTCCACTTACAATACAAAAAATAATCTAATGATTCTAAGAACCAAATTATATTTAAACTACAAGAAGCATTTCCAGAGCAATGGTCAATAAGACATGTGAGACTTGCAATAGCAAAATCATACAACAACAAAAAAGAATAATTCAAAAGGTAATATTTCTAATTATATAAAATGATTTTCTAGAATTATATGTATATATTACTACAAACCATTCATTTATTATAGTTTATAACGTTTTTTAGGAAGATTATGAAAATCTGAAATGATCAACACACTGATATGCAAAGCATGCCAGTAGGAATGTCCAAAAAAGTGTATAAGGAGATGGTCAAAGAAATTTACATATTTGCATCACAGGAGGAGCCGCCTCAACAACAACGTGATTCAAATATATGTAATCATGATTGACTTTGTACATATAATTTTTTTTAACATTAAATATTAATTTTCAATTATTTTCTTGCAGAAAAGAAAACAATACGAAACTCATTCAACACATAAAACAGGACAACAAGGAAGAAACTGGTTGATTTCAAAGTTTGTGAGTAGTTGTTAATATTTCCTTATAACAATTCAAGGTTTCATTTTTGTTTGTTCTACCACAACCATCCTTGAATGTCTTCAAATAGGTGCTAACATACAAAGAAGAGCCATCAAAAGAATTGATTGACATTGGTTTAAATAAGGGTTGTCAATATATGTTGCCATATCAAAAATTAATTGTGGAATTTGTAAGTATCTATGTTGTTTTAATTCTCTGAGTTTATAATTAATAGAACAAAAAAATCCTTTATATTAAATCTATGATTTATATCAGGGTTTAAAACATACACGAAATAAAGTATGGAACTATGCCAGTAGAAGACTTGTTGCAACAAGGCATGAGACTTGGTTTGAAACCGTGTGCACAATTTATGAGTCACTTGTTGCTATGATACAATGCTATTTGATTTACATTGATGTAATTATTTATTTCAATTTTCATTATTCTCACCAATGTAGATACACTTGTTACACTTTATTTTTATTTTTGTAGATGGAACTTGAAGAAGACGAAAGCAATCGATGCAATCAACAAAACATTCCTCCAAATAGCCCAAGTCATGAAAGTAGCTCGAGCAATGACAACATTTCCAATGAAGAATGATGATCTCTTTGGATATCAATGCAACATGTTGTATTTTTTGAAATAATTGTCTATGAAAATCAAACATTTATTTTTTATTTTTTATTTTTTTAATGTAATGGACATAATGTCCTAATTGAAAGACAAGGGGTTACCAATAACAAACCAATTTTGCATGACAAAGAGTCTCTTATTGATATATAATAAAATAAATTTTAATTTATTCTATTGCGTCATCCAATGGTGCTGTGAAATGTTACACCACTCGTTAAATATATGAATGATTAAATATTATAATGAAGAGATTCAAAATCCGATAATATAAAAAATTAATCCAAACATCATATACAAATGCACTAATCAAGTTTTAATTTATATGAATACCAATATAATATATATGTTGATTTTTCGATAAATAACAGATTTTAAAAATTACAATAATTTCATTGTGACAAGTCAATGTTTCTAAAAAAGAGAAAATCTCATTCAAAAAAGAAGTGCGTCTATAACATAACAATGCACCGGTGTGTTATGTTATTTAAAAGCACCATGATGACATCTTTTTGCGTGATCGGTGCCTTTTCAGAAAACGACAACACAAATGCTTTTATTTCTTCAAGCACCAATATTGTTTGATATTAACTCCCCAACGCATTGCAATTCTCAAACGTACCATTGTTTTCATAGAAATATTACCCTGGTGCTACAAAATATTATTTCAAGTCTGGTGCATTATGAAAACAAACAACATCGTTACTTTTGTACAACTAATGCACTGAGGCGTTTGTACAAACGATATACATCGACTATGTAAGTTAAAAAAAGCATAAGTACAACAATATTTCTTGCGTGCCCCGGTGTCGTTCCTTACAAGAACGCCTCGGGGCTTTTTGATATATTAGCACCAGTGTGATATATATTGCGCACCAATGTTCTTTGTAATCAACACCTTAGTGCTTTTAGTTATGTATGTCACCTGATGCTTTTATATATGTAGCACACTAATGCTACTTATTCCATGAAGCACATCGCAATAAAAAACATATGCTAAAAGCTCCAACTACCTAGATTTTTCTAGTTGTGATAAAGTTCCATTAAAACCTCTGCTAAAACATCCGCTATCACAAAAAAATGTTTTAGCGGATGTTTTATTGAATTTTTTTTGCTAATTTTATAACACTAAAAACCTCCATTATAAGCTATGCTAGAAGGTATTTTCCTTGTAGTGGTACATTCTCGAAAACCACTCGCTTTTCATAATTAAATACGCTTCGACTTTGGATTTCAATAAAATACAAAACCATCCCCTTGACATACTATGGAACAGAGGGATTCTACATAGAAAAGGGGACCAATGATCCTAAATCCAGGCTTTTAGGGCTATCACCCTGGGTAATTTTCCATTCAAACATCCCACCATATCTCTATTGATCAAATCAGGAACCTCTGATAGGCTAACATCTTTTCTCACTGTCATGGTGGCCTATATCTTCTTCAACTTCAAGATTTTACCAACCTTCTGCAAAGGTCAGAAACCTTTTGGATTCAAAACCTAATCCTCCACCAATACAGGTTGATGTGACAACTTTCCCATTGTAAACTTACAATTATTGTTTTAAGGCTGAGTAATAACTACATGATTATCAGGCTTGGCACATGCACCATTCAATGGTGGAGAAGTTTGCAAATCAATATTAGTGTAATGTGTAAAAATCTCACATAGGATGGGAGAATCAGGCTCATAATTGAATTCGTCATTAATCATGATGGCTCACTTGAGTTGAAACAAGGGTCACCCCAAAGGGCTCGTCAGAAAAAAATGATACACCAAAAAAGGAAACAAGAAGAACTACAACTCAGAAAAAGTCGAAACCTAGAAAAACACTAGATATAAACTAGAACACCCCCCCCACCCGCCCCCACCCCAACCTTGTAATCTAAAGATGTTGGACCACAGATCTAAAAAAAAAGAGCTTTATAACCCGAGAAAGCGTTTCTTAAAATCACTAGAAAATGACTCATGCAAGGTAGGGTTTGTGGTAAAAAAATGTAAAATAATCAAAACTTATTCTATACTTCTCAAATTGGTTCTTATAAACCCAATTATGAAAATCCATAGATTTTTTGGAGCTAACGATACTAATTTCACTAAAAGATATGTTCTTTATCAAAATAAATTTAATCTATGAAATTCATAGCCTTTCTAGAAAAAACCCTAGAAAATTTACCAATTTTAAATTGTGGATAATTTCACTTCCTAGACTCTGTCTTGGTTTTTTTTTTTTTTTTTTTTTTTTTTTGGACATTAGATAAACCAGCACTCCCCTGTGTGTTTTGCGACATGTGCTTAACCTCCTCGTGGATTCATTAACTTTGACGATGCGTTCGTTTACTAACATCTGTGGGTATTGGTCTAACGACAATCATGATTCCCAACAAATGGTATTAGAGCCAAAGGTCTCAAGTTTGAATCACACAAAGTTCACCCTGGGGGGAAATTGTTGGACATTGGATCAACCATCTCTACCTTGTGTTTTGCGACATGTGCTTAACCACCTTTCATGGATCCGTTAACTCTGGCAATGCGTTTGTTTACTAACACCTGTGGGTTTTGGTCTAACGACAATCGTGATTCGCAACAATTGGTTATTTTTTCAAGAGGAATTTAGTTCTCGAGTGAAGTTATTGAAAATTTTCATAAGGAGTTTTAGAAATTGACCTGAATTTCGTCATCCTCCATTTTTTTGTAAAAAATAAGCAAAAATGAAAAACAATTATATCCATAGAAAATAACTTATAATGAGACCATATAACTAATTTGGGCCTTATTAACAAAGAGGACCAGTTTTACAATGAGTGACTATTAACTAACTATTTAATCGACCACACACATTAATAATGTATCTAAGTAAGGGTGTTAGGGTAGGACCCTAATATAATGTGGATAGCTAGAAACTCTATTTTGTATAAAGAGAAGATGATGCCCACTTTTCATGTAGTTGCCTAGGTTACTGCTTATTCACATTTTATATGGTTATTCCAAAGGTTAACCACTGTTTTATTGGAGGTATAGCTATAGGAGTATCTCAATGGGGCTTGCCAAGGCATAAATTTTATCAATGGGATTGGATTCATTTTGTATATTTAAGAGACACAGAAATTTCAAGTCAAAGGTAATATAGAATGATGAACATATAACTAACGAGAATTCAAGGGATTATATGACTTACTAAAATCTACTTTGGGCAAAGAGATTGATAAGCTTTAGGTCACAAGTGATTAACCTATGGTCATTAATTGGATGAAAGGAAGCCTCCAAGTACACCATAATTATCTCTATCCTCTACCACAATGGGGTTAGTTACATGCAGGGATCCTAGAGGAGGAGTAGATGGGTTGCATGGGGACATGCAAACAATTCAATTAGGAGATATGATGAGCCCTCATTTTATCCATATTTTGATGTAAAAAAACTACTTTATTTTCCATAATCTATGACTATTTATACCTTAATTCATTGTACCTACTATGGAGTTTTGATTGATTATGAAATTGCCATATATTTTTCTTGTTTCCTTTTGCAATACAACTTAAAGTTTGTTTTAGAAATATATTAGACCATTGTATGTATGTGTGTCTTTTTGTTTAATAAAATGGTCTAATATTCATTTAAGAAAGTCTTGTATTCAGATGATCATGGACTCTTTCATCTAGTGATGGAGGCTTAAAACACCAAGCCTTAAATAAAAACTATGAATAGGGGATGAAACCCAAAAAATTCAAACAATGAATGGTTGAGGGGGTGAAACCCAAAATTTCAAAAGGACAACCATAAAAAAACTATGGTATCATGATTCACCATAATTTTCTTTTAATGATTTTTTAACTCCTTTTGAACTTGTAATCTGCTAGTTGATAAAAGTGGAAATTGGTGGCTATCCAGTCAATAATTTTTTACTACAATCGATTGTTTCCAAGCCTATGGTTTTGGTTAACCATGGTACCCACCCTTGGTATTCTAGAGGTGGAAGAAAATAAATTAAAAAACTAATCGTACAATTAGCTTTTACCATATACAACTATTCATTAGTTTTTACCATAGTGATTTATGGTATTCACCCATGGTTTTTATAACTCATATTATTGGCCATATGATGAAAATGCATGACTATAATGAAAATGCATGACTATAGGTGAAAGGGCACTATAAATAATATAAATCTGAGCTTTCATTATAGTAAAAGCATCAAATTTTTTCTCATCATATAGTCCAATGATATTTTTACAATTTAAAAATAATTAAGCACTTTTCATATGACTTTCCTCTACATTATTTCTTTTGTGCACTTGCGACATTTTGTTTATTCTCAATATTTTGTCTCATTCCTTAGACAGTCCACATCAGTGGTATCAAAGCAGCTTATTGTTTATCTTTTTTTTTTTTGCATATCCCAAATGATGTCATTATATAAGAATGGGGCTTGAACTACTTAAGCCTTTGTTAGACCATCCTCACCAACCTTGATGACCTCCCGTGGTGGAAGAAAAGAAAGACGAGGGAGCAAGAGATCATATTAAATTGTTGCTTGAGGAAGCCCTCACACAATAAAGGGATGAGATGATGGATAATTATGTTCAAATCTTTCTACAAATGACAACAATTGACGCATCTGCGTCAAACGATCACTTTGGAGGTGCCACCCACTTCAAGGCACAAGTTAATTTTGATATTTTTGTATTCAAAGGTTATAGAGATGCAAATGCTATAGACATATGGCTAATCTACTAGAATCACATATTTTTGTCCACAAATTTTTTGATAGAGAAAAAATTGCCTTTGTGCTCCTTAAATCCATCTCCCGTGTGAAGGATTGGTGGGAGACTCACCATGGGAAAAATGCCATAGAGGAATTTGCAATGTTTGCATTCACACCCACTTAGGGCTCTTTAAAAGATGATATGAATGAACTATATTATCCTAATGGAAGTTCTAAAGACCAGTAAATGAGATGGACCACAGAGTGGCAGGAGAGGGACAAAATAGTATCAGAGTTCACAAATATTTTCCACACCTTACACACCAAGCTAGGTATAAAATATGTAGCTGGTTACATAACAAAATACTTTGAATGACATATTGTGCTCAAATACCACAACGGTTTGCATAATGCATAGAAGAAAATGAAGTTTCTATGCATCTCTTCATTGGGCATAATGTATCGATATATTGTCAAAATAAAGCATAATTTTAAATACAAGAAGAGAGAGTTTGGATTTGCAAATTACTCATGGTAGAAGCAGGGCAAAGGTACGCCCAAATCGTAGAACAAAGGACAAATCCATGATGGAGCACCCCAAAACAACCCATATAAGCCACAAACAAAGAAGGGTAGTGGAAAGACGAAGAAATACATGGGAAAGTGGTGTGAATTCCATAAGATCCCCTAACATAACACCAATGAATGTTGTTCAAAGCAGTCATTGGTGGTTGAGTTGAAAGCCTCAAATTTAGATGTAGGTTTTAACTCTAAATTAGATCTAGACAAGGGGAAGTATATCATTGATGTAAAACTAAGTTCCACCATTGTTACCACTAAGGTCTAGCCAAGTGAACCTAGAGAATTAGAGGAAGGTGAGCAACTTTTCTAGTCACAGATGTGGGTGAAGGGTGATCCATTGCACTTAAATGTTGATAGTGGAAGTTAAAATAACCACATCTAAGTAGAGGTTATCAAGTAGTTGGACTCACCAAAAACACTGCACCCACAACCATACACCATCAGGTGACTTTTCTAAGGGCAAGATCTATGCATCAACCAACAAGGTCTCTACCTTATGGTGTCAATCTATTCAATGATGCGGTATCGTGTGATATTTACCCCCTTGAAGTTTGTGATGTTGTTTTGTTCCAACCATACTTGTGGAAGCATCATGTTTTATACAAGTCTAGACCTCATAGTGTGATTATTAATTTTATAAGACAAGTACAAATGATACCAAAGGTTGCTCCATTTACTACAATTTCTCTGATCTTCACTAAGAAATTCATAAATCTCATCTCCAATACCACAAAATTTATCTTCTTCTTGATTTGATCTTAAAGTGAGGAGAAAGTCAAAGCCACATCCATGACCTCCACACAGGGCCTCTCCACACAATAAAAACAAGTGGACAAGGTCATGTAAAAGTACAAATACATATTAT
The DNA here is from genome assembly GCA_000404065.3 of Pinus taeda. Taxonomy (NCBI): domain Eukaryota; kingdom Viridiplantae; phylum Streptophyta; class Pinopsida; order Pinales; family Pinaceae; genus Pinus; species Pinus taeda. The sequence goes on from APFE031149124.1 coordinate 136,666, forward strand.
CCCATAATAAATCGACTAATTAGACTCATATTTTAAATCGACCGATCTCCCGACCTAATAGTGAAAAATGTCTACCAATTGGTTCAAAATGTCTACAATTGGGTTCAAAAGTCTGCGAATTGGGTTCAAATGTCTACGAAAAGATCGCTTGGGTTATCCATAGTTTGTTCATGAACCTTTGAATACTATTTATCTCCAATCTTTTAAAATATAGTTCCCCATTAAAGACTTGTTGAAAAACATTTCTTTAAAATCTTGATTTTCCTATCCAGGTAGGAGTAAACAGTACGTTTATCTCTTTTTTTATCTCTCCACTGGGGTACCTCTGCACTATCGGATCAATTATTCAATTGATCTAACCCCCGATGCACCTTTAGCCAATGGACTAGTATATCATCACTCTCTTCTAGAAAATTAGGAAAACGAGCACCATTTCCAAGAGTTAATTCAAAAAGGGTGCATCCAACCATGTTCCTTACCCTAGAAAATCACAAATTGGGTTTCTAACTGCCTCAATCAACCTCCAATTGCAACACTAACCAAAGTGCTCTGCTACTGTGGACATGAGGCCTTTAGGTGGGCCTAACTCTATAAGAGTAATTTTGAATTTGATACCACTTACTGAACGATGAGCACAAACAAAACCATCATTGAATTTCATCTTTAGGACAAACTATTATATCATCTAGAACATATATGTGTTCTTGCAAGCGTGCATGCAAAACCAATTTGAGAATCTCACTAGAGTCAAACAGTAGGCCACTTTGGCATAGAAAAGATAGTGGTCATGCTACAAAATTATTTCCATTGGCCGAAACTTCAACAAGATGTCAACAAGTATATTAGGTCCTACACTACTTTCACAATTTCCAAACCAACCCTTAAGAATCAAGGCCTGTACACCCCTCTACCTACTCCTGACATGCCCTAATAATCCATTTCGATGGACTAAGTGTCTGATCTTCCTTCAACGAAGTAGGGAAATAACTGTGCTTTCATGGTTATTGATCAATTTTCTAAAATAGCCATTTTGTCATCGTACAAAAATAATATCATAGCGGAGGCCATTTTCCAAGCTCTTCTTCAAACAAGTGTGAGTACATTTTGGGGTATCATAAATCATCATATTGGATTGGGATAGTGGGTTTCTAAGCACATTCTAGTCAAGCCTCTGGTCGTTGTTGGATACCATGCTCATCAAATCCACTGCCTTCCACCCCCGAACAGATTTCCTAACCGAGGTCGTCAATAGGATGCTTGTACCTATCTTACACATGTACAAATCCAAACATCCATGCAGATGGGATGAAAATTTCCCATATGCTCACCACAACTACAATAAAGCCTTCATACTCCATAGATTGATAACTATAACGTTTTTTAAGTGGCCATAGGATTTCAATCATCGACTCCAATTAATGTGGCACTACCCCTTGCATCCCCCTAGGAAGAATCTTCCCATGCTCAATCTGAGGCCAACAAAGCCACCAAAATTCATTGAACAGATTCATCTGTCAACAGGTCCATGATATTTTATAGAAAGCCAATACTAGGTACAAGTAGACTTATGATCAACATTGGGTGCCACACAAGTTTAAGTTGGGAGATAAGGTTTGGTTGCATTTGCAAAAAGAGTGCCTTACAAGTCCCTAGTGGAGGTTCATCGACTTTTCTATGGACCTTATACCATCACCAAGGTTATGGGTGACATTGCTTTTGAGCTAAGTACTCCTCCCTTCCTTAGCTTATACCCAGTGTTCAATGTCGACCTCCTTCAACCATAATTTCTACCATTATTGGACAGATTAGAGATAACGAAGCAGTTGACACCACCAGATCTCAACCCTGACTACATGGAAAAAGCAACCATTGATCAGACCATGTACACATAGGTTAAGGGCACTCTCCAATAGAGGATCCAACTTATGTGATCAATGTAGGGAATTTCTTGCATCAAGACAAGTGGCTCACCCAAGGTCAAGTTCAACAAAAGTTTCCCCACCTA
>APFE031149124.1:139177-303120 GCA_000404065.3 Pinus taeda
AGTGGAAATTGGTGGTTATCCACCTTTTCCCTCAAATCACCACGATCAATAGTTGTTTTCTACTATTGGTGGTTTCCAAGTCGATGGTTTTAGGGTAGCCACCAATGGTATTTGAGAGGTGGAAGAAAATAAAATAAAAAACTAATCGTACAATTGAATTTTACCATATACAACTATTCATTAGTTTTTACTATAGTGATTTATGGCATTCACCCATGGTTTTTGTAACCCATGGTATTGGACATATGATGAAAGAGCATGAATCTAGGTGAAAAAGTACCATGAATAATATAAATATAGGCCTTCTCTATTGTAAGAGCATAAAAGTTTTTCTCATCATGTAGTCCAATGATAATTTTACCATTTAAAAACAAGTAAACTCTTTTATATGACTTTACTCTACATTAATTCTTTTATGAACTTGTGGCATTTTTTCTTTTCATCATCAATATTTTGTCTCATTCCTCATACAATGAAGATTAGTGGTATCAAAGTGGCCTTCTCTTTATCCATTTTTTGGTGCATGTCCCTAACAAGCTTAGGGTATAGTGATGTTGGGGCTCAAACTACTTGAGCCTTTGTAAGGCCATCCTCACCGACCATGATGACCTCCCATGGCGTACAAAAATAAAGTTGAGAGAGCATGAGATCTTATTAAATTGTTGCTCGAGGAACCCCTTGCACAAAAAAGGGATCGGATGATGGTAATTTTTCCTAGATCCTTTGATGGATGACAACAACTCACACACTTTGTTAAATAGTCTCTTTGGAGGTGTCTCCCCCTTCAAGTACAAGTTAGTTTTGATATTCTTATATTCAAGGGTCAAATAGATGCAAATGCTACAGAAAAATGGTTAAATCTACTAGAAGGGTGTTTTTCAATCCATAAATTTTCCAATAGAGAAAATATTACCTTTGTGTGCTTAACATTTGTCCCCCATGTCAAGTATTGGTGGGATACTTACCATGAGTAGAAGGCCACAAAGGAATCCCCAATGTTTGTAGTCGCACCCACTCGGGGTTCTGTCAAGGAAGCTATGAAGGAAAACCAATACATGATTTGGACGACACCATGGTGGGAGAGGAACCAAATAGTGCCAGAGTTCATAATATCTTCCACACCTTTTTCACTAATCTCGATATTAAAGACTCTAAGTGACATCTAATGCTCAAATACTGCGATGATTTACGCAGATACATCCAGATAGAAATGGAGTTTCTAGATATCTCTTCATTGGGTGTAGTGTACCAACATGTTGTCAAAATCAAGTAAAAGTTTAAATAGAAGAAGCGACAATTTGGATATGTGAATTCCTCATAGCAGAAGTAGGGAGAAGGCAACCCCAAACCATAGAACAAAGGAAGTATCTAGGATGGACCACCCTAAGACAACCTATCTAAGCCACAAACAAAGAAGGGTAATGGGAAGATGGCAGAAGGCACAGGAAAGTGGTGCAAATTCCATAAGAGCCCCTAGCATAACACCAATGAATGTTGGTCAAATTATTCATTGGTGGTTGAGTTGAAAGCCTCAGAGTTAGATGCAAGTTTCGACTCTAAATCATTTTTAGAAAACAGGAAGTGGATCATTGATGTAGAACCAAGTGCCACCGTTTCTTCCACCAAGGTCTAGGCAAGTCAGCATGAAGAACACGAGGAAAGTGAGCGCCTTTTCCACTCGTAGATGTGGGTGAAGGGTGTGTTGGCTTGCCAACAACTACCCTACATTTTAGCTAAAATGAAGGGGCTCCCATTAAAAAAAATGGAAAATTCTCCCTTCAAATTGCACTCGATTTCATCTTACTAGAACAGTTGTCGGTTTCTCCTATCTTCATTTTCTAGCTTGTATGCTTCTTGATTTTTTGGGATTAACATGATGTTTTGGTGATATAATTTAGTGAAATTCCTTTCATTATTTTTACAATTAGTTTGTCATGAAAAAATGTTTCGCTAGACATTTTTCCATATGGGTCTCTTTCTTTTGATCATTCGATGCTCATTGGATATCTCTAATTGATTGATTTTCGTTATGACCTAGCATTGGCATCAAAGTTTGATAAGATCTCACCCATGGTTAGGGGATGCAAATATTGCAACCAATGACATATCCTATAAAGGGGATCTTGTTCCTTTACAACATCATTTCTTAACATATCTTTTGTTCTAATCCTTGAAGTTTCCACTTCGGGTGCTTGATCTCAAATAATTATTGCTCATCGCTTTGCTCTTCCCGTATGCCTTCACTTTTTCAAAAAATCTCTACTAATTCATAATTTACTTGGTTTCAAAAATCATATCTTTAAATTGCTTTCTTTACCTTCAAAATATGATTCGTTTCTGTATACATATATCTATAAAAATATTAGATTTAACATAGATATAAACATAAAATTAATTTTAATATATTTATTATAAGTAATTATATTTAATAATTATACATGTAAAATATATTAACTATATAAGACTAGGATATATATTAATATATAAACTTTAAATATGTATAAAATATTGTAATGCATATTGTAAACATATAATTAACACTAGTATTAAATATTGTATGCAAGTTTTCGTAATTTCCCTCATAAAACTTCCAATTGCCATTGAAAGTGAGAACGAGCTCTGCCTACGTTCTCACTTTCATTGGCAAAGGGAAAATATATACTATAAGGTCCTATTATAAAACATAATTAAAATAAAAAGAGAGAGCATAAAATATGTACATTAAGCATTTGCCCAATACATTATATCGTCGGTCACATTAACAATAATAGGAATACGTTAACTATCAGATAAATGGAGTCAATTTCATATGAAATTATTTATCTAATAGTGATAGAATATAATTATCAAATAAATAGAACTAATTTCTTGTAAAATAATTTACTCAACTATGGTGTAATTTAACTATCAAATAATTGGGATTAGTTTCTAAAGAAATTATTTACCTAATATTTATAAATATTTGATGTTTCAAGTACAAAATTTAATATTATGGATTTACTAAATGATATGAGTGATACACATTTAATTCAACAATTATATTAACACAATAAATGTATAATATTTTAAGGATTATTGATAAGAATATATATAAATAGGTCATTTTGGTTTATCTTAGATGGTTGGGAGGAATTATTGCTATCTTGTCCATTTAGGTTCGAGTATTGCAAGTAAAATGTTGAGCTCATCATAAGTATATTGTTGTAATAGATTCAAGCCTCATTGTTGACTAGCCTTGTGGCTTGAAGATTTTAGGGTTTACCATGGGTTGTTGGAAATACTGCGAGAGGAGGTTAATTATTATTTATTTCAATTTTATAGTATGCGAGCTAATATTTTTATCACATATTAAACCAAAACACAAGAAATAGAACAAAAAATAATTTTATTGATGAATATAGTGAGCACTCTAATCCTCTAAAACGAATCTCAAGCTCCACCTTCTACAATAAAATCTTTGACTCCTTCAAGGCTCCAACCTTAAACAAATCCAAGCACCAACTTGGACAAAAGGAGGACTCCATTCCTCTTAGGCTCTAATCTTTCCAAATAGACTTCAAAATCAACTTCTGCAAGATGTCTCCAAAATAAGTTTCAAATAAACTTCAAAAGAGATCTACAAAGTCTTCTCAAGCTTGCTCCAAGAATGCTTCAAGTTTGCTACAACAAGGCTTCCAAAAGCTTCTCCGGCAAGGGCTTCATGTTTACTTCAATAAGGCTTCTAACGGGCGCTCCAACAAAGGCTTCAAGTCTGCTCCAACAAGGCTTCTAAAGGCTGCTCCAACAAAGGCTTCAAGGCTGCTTCAACAAGGTTGCTCCAACAAAGGCTTCAAGGCTGCTTCAACAAAGGCTTCAAGTCTGCTTCAACAACACTGCTCCAACAAAGGCTTCAAGTCTGCTAGAAAGCTATCTCCAAGCCTGCACAAAAATGTCTTCAACATAATTTTGAATCTGCTCCAAAAGATACCAAAGATGTAGCTCCAAAATTGTGGATATCTCTGCACTCTACAAGGTTCAACTTCTTCTCAGGTCCGAGTTTGTTATAATTCTGTCATAAGGCCTAAACTTTGTGTCTAGCAAAGGTCGAGTTCTATGATATAGAAGGCCGAATTAGTGGCAAAGGAATGAGTCAATATATGGACGAAGTCTGTAACTCCACAATATTCAGGTACGTCTCCCCATAGGGTTGAAGTTTTGTCCTTAACAAGAGTAAGCTATGTCACAAAGAGACCGAGTTATAATCTTCGACAAGAACTGAATTATGTGCCTCAAAAAGGCCCGAAGTCTAGACAACATATTTTCTCCAAAAATATCTCAAAATTTGCTCAGAAACATTCACCAAGCCTACACTTATCCCATAATATAAATAATACCCAAAAAATTTCCTTCAAACTGATCCTAGGTTCATGAGATATGAACCTCTTCACTCTTGCCTAAGGTTCGTATGCTTCTTGTTCTATGCTCAATCGAGTTGAGGGTCGAATGGAGAAGACAAGTTTCTTATTTATACTAGTCAATCATTCATGAACTAACACGTCTGTTGGGAGGAGGGATGACACGATCACAAAGAGGCTAACTTGATTTGAGAGGCAAAATATGGATTTTCTTCTTTGAAAAATTTATTTCTCTTTAAAGAGGAGGAATTAGGAAGCATGCAAATGCTTGTTGGAAAGGGCTCAAAGTCCTCTACAAGCCCATGTACTTCTTCTTGAGTTGGTGTTTCCTTGGAAATCAATAACAAATATTCTTCCAATATAAGTATCATCCTCAAAATGAGGAAAGGTACTCTATGACTTTTTCCAAATTGTATAACCTCAAACAAACAAAAAATAATACATATATACATACATATGTGTGTACGCGCTCACACGAATTGAATTTATTTTAGGTGATTGGAAAGAATGATTGTTATCTTCATAATGTAAGTTCAATTACCATAAATAATATATTGTTGAAATCATATTAAATATATTGTTATAATAACTTCAGAACTTATTATTAAAGACTCTTATAATGCAAATGAGACATTTACCATATACATAGGTTTGATAGCAATACACATGCAAAACACAAGCACCATATACATCATGGCCTCTAAATTTTACATGAACTTAGGCTATAGAATTAACATTACAATCGTTGAAATAAATTTATATCTAACCGAATATATAATAGTAAGCTTGAGGAATGCGTTAATATGTATTTGCCTAGAAATTATAGATATAAGATTATGTTTTTCCCTGGAAATTATGCAAATAGGGTTAAGTCCTTTGGCTCAACTCTAGTTTGTATAATTCACCAGATTTATAGTACAAAATTTCTGGACATAGACTTTTATTATATCCCACTCAATATGCAACATGTTTTATCCTTCGGTTCATTTCTACCTTGTATAACCTTTATTTAAATTACATTATATTAATAAAGTTTAAATTTCAGTGAAAATTTTAATTTTTCATATAAACTGTTATGTAAAAATTGATACTAATATATTATAATAAAAGTTAAAAAAATTAAAATTAAAATTAAGGGAAAATAGAAACAAAGAATTAAAATTCGAATTAAAAAGTGGGTTGTAAATTATTGAAGAGGGTAAATAAATAATTAAAGTACTAATTATATTTGGCATTTAGTCAAATATAAAATGAGAATGAAATCAAGGAATATTTAGGAGGGAAAATAAGAAATGCTAATTGGGTGAGGATAATATGTTATTGCTCGTTTTTTTGGACATAAGGAAATAGGTTAACAACCCAAAACCTAGAGGCATTTGGTAGGAGTCAAAGCCTGCCCCCTTATGGACCACCAACAAGTAATTCCAAGTGGCATGATTTTCCCTAAATAATGGTGTTGAGTTAGTTTGCATTCATGCATAATAACCAATGATGGTTGTTCCACTGCTAGTTTGACGACTGAGTTATGATAGGTTTTCCCACTGTGTAAAAAATGTGAATAACACATGGGTTGAATAATAGGTAATTAATAAACTATAAAATTACATTTATGCGTGAGATGGACAAGTAACTTGGACCATATACCTTATAAATGAGCCCTTGAACTAAAGAGCTAATATATACTTTTGCGCCCTAATGTTGGATGATTGTCACAATGCTTAACTTTCTTTTGGTGATTGTTAAACAGTTTACCATAACTGAAAGAGATACAAATGCAAATTGAAAAGCTTTAAAAAAAAGATACATACACCCGTGTAAAGCCTGTAAATAATTAAACAACTATTTACCCAAAATTAAAGCCTGTAAATAATTTAAACAGCTAATGTAAAACCTGTTTTTAAAATTTAACAAAATTTCCTATATCAAATTGACTGATTTGATGAGGATTACCTACCTGATTTCCTGTGGATGAAGAGACTTTAGATATGCTCCAGATTTCGCTCTCGTTACCAAAAGACCATAACCTCCCAGCCAAATTAAGTACAACCTAGGTACTCAGTCCAAATTGCTTCTCAATTACCGTAATCTGTTCCCCCGTGCCCAAAAACTTCAGAACAAACAAGGCTCAATCTTTTCTATTGAAAAACTATGTGTTACAAATTTTCCTCCTCCTTTCAACCCCTTTCGATCCCCCTTCCTCCAACCGTCCCTTCCTTCTTATAAGTCTCCATTACCGACTTCCCCGTCTTGTATTTGGCTTTGCAATTTTGGAGAACCCTTCCACAAATCTTCGATAGTAACTAGCTAAACCCATAAAGCTTCGTACTTCATGTGCGTTTTTTGGTATTGGCCATTCCATGATTGCTTTTACCTTCTTAGGGTCTACTGAGATCCCTTCACCTAATATGATATGACCTAAGTAATGAATATTTTCCTGAAAGAACGAACACTTGGATAACTTTCCATACAACTGGTGTTTTCTGAGGCAGGATAATACTATCCGTAAATTGTCTTCATGCTCTTTCTCATTCTTGGAGTAGATGAGTATATCATCTAAAAAGACTTGTATAATGTAACATGTTCAGAAAAGACCTCTATCATATATTCTTGTTCTTTGTTCGTAGAGTGTATTTTTCTACTAGAACAAATTATAATGGGACAAAAGTATGAATGATGTTAATTTTGAATAAGGTATTTAATGTATTTTTTATTTTATTATTCTACTTATGTGATTTTATGGTTCTAGCTTCTTTAACATGGATAACCAACATACTTGGTATTGACATACATTAACATATATAATTCTAATAGTGGTGTTCATTTAGTCATATTAAATTTGTTTATTTTTTTTATATATTTTCAAATTTCCCCAATAGGGACTAAGCTTGCATGCAATACTTGTTAACTTTAACAACTCAAAAGCTACTTTTCTTTTCCCATTAACTTTTAATTCTTTCTTTTTCTTTCTTCTCCTTAGTTCATATGTGTACTAGTAGCTAGCACAAACATATAATTTAAATGGATGGTAAATGTCGATAAGCATCAATCCACAATAAGCACTAAAAAAACTTATTAAAAATTTACTTTATTATACATCTCAATTGGTTAAAATTAAAAAATTATAAGAATTAACTAAATTATAACTTTATTAGTGGCTACCAAGGTAGGACATTGACACTATTAGTTCAACATTGACCAATACAACTTATAATGTTTAACTTTGAAAAATAAATATTTATTTTTCAATATTATTAAAAAAACTATTTTTCAAGCATTTGATTGGACCATAACTTGAAAGCCTTATTGCAACTTTTGCACAAGATTAGGCCATGTGGATAACTGCCTCACATATTTTATGCCATAATTTATGGATATAGCTGCAATATTCGTGCACCATTAGTTAGTTCCCAACATAATTCAAGCAAGCGTTTGCATAAAAAATGGATAGGAATAAGATGCAAACAATTATATTTATCAAGAGTTACTTTTGACCATTGTTTATGTTTTCCTCAACAACTATCGAGAGTTACTTCTGACCATTGTTTATGTTTTCCTCAACAACCATGCAAGAGTAAAATTGTGAATGTGTAGACTTATAGTGGTTACTACTTGCCAAAATTTATGAAGTCCATGTGCCTAAGAAAACAATTAATTTATTCACTTCAGATCTCAATTTATTAGTTCCCCACAAAGCAAGACTATAGGATTAAAATTGCTTATTAACCACTATTGATTTAACTAATATTGACCAATGTAGGTTATAATTTTTTATGCAAATTTTCCCATAACATAATTTATAACTTGAGTGACAGGGACTAAGCTATTGTGCAACACTTGTTCAAAATTATTATTATTAATGATAAAAAAATCAATATATAAATTAAATGTATATACATTTAAAAAAACATGTAATAAGATTCTTAGCCATGCAGATCCACCCCTAGTTTATCATGGATATTATTAATCTATAAATAGTCTTTGTTACAATATCATGGGCCAATACCATGACCAAAAGATCCCTAACTCATTTCATATGACTTTTTTTGTAATTAATGAATTTAATTAAAAGGGCCAAAAAGACATAACTACTTTAGAAATAAATCTCAACCTCTCATTTGTGTATACTACTAAGAATATTCTAGAATATTTTATGGAAGTTAAATCTCTACCATCTACCTAATAATTATTGATAATTAAATTAAAATTATGGAATCCCTATTCCAAAATAGACATGTCTCAGCGTAACACAAATCATGTAACAAGATTCTTACTCATGGAAATTCATATCCACTTTACAATGGACATTCTTAATATGTAAATAGTCTTTGTTACAATAGCATAGACCAATACCATGTGACGCAACCTTAAGGCTGCCATGACCAATATACCTTATCGAGATTCATTTCCCTCTTAATGGCCTTTTAAAGCTTCATGCCCTCACATGTGCACATTGGAAGCGTTTTATATGCATTTAGCCTTAGAATGCAACAATCACCCCACTTTACACCCTCTTCCACAAAATATAGGCCTTTTACCTATTGGAACCAAAACTGTCTTCGGAAACCCTTAAACAATGTGTTTTCCCTTTCGAAAATTAATTACCATTAAAAAATACCAAAACAATGCTTTTTCCCTCTTTTTAAACAAATATATATGTTATGCCACAGACCCAGATCTGGTCGATTGGACGGCTCAGATTGAATCGCAATATCGGCGATCGGGGTTCCAATGATCCACAAATATCGGCGCTCTTCCTCGGCGGAGGTCCAATGCGATATCGCCAATCGTTATTGGTGATCGCAATATGCCACTTAACACTTTACTGCTCCCGCTCTGAAGTGCCGATGCGATATATTGACAATCGCATATTGCCAGGGTTTGGGGACAGGCCTGTGACCTGCGCCGATCCGATTGAGCGATGCCGTATATATAATATTACCCAGACCCGATAATTCCCAAAAGTGGTATTTATATTATTTCAAATCCGTTTTGTCGAATCCACTAAGTGTTTTGTGCAATTTATCTGTGTAAATGGGTTTTCCGCTTGCAGACCCAGATTACACCAAATTTGCCTTAACAACGGGAAATTCTACGGTAAAGAATGAAAATGAAGAGCCAACACCAAATTCATCCGAATACAAGTAAAATTAAACATTCAAGGCCTCCATGGGCCGTTTATGTAATTATGCACACAACATTAATTTCATTCATAACATTGCAGAGTCTCGACCTTGCGCAAATTACAACATCAAAGACCTACTCGAGGTTCTCTGCCACTCTCTGGCCTGATTATTCTAGTTAGTAGCCTCCTCCTCCTATGCTGCCCGTAGGCTTACAATGCTCTCGAATCCTCTCTAATCCTCTCTCTGTCTCTCCCACTTCTTCAAAAAAGACAGGAAAATACATATATGTCTAAGCTAACCATCTCCTCCACAATTGAAGGAATAAACTATACATTTAGAAATCAAATCCTATTCTAATCTAAACAACTAGAATACTTGGCTTGATCTCCATGCAAGGAGGATCATTTGCCATTTATTCCCAATTCTGTCCAGAATTAGGCAATAATTAACTACTTACATGTACTTGAAATTAATACAAATTAAACAACCAAGTCTTCCTCCAAACTTGCATTAGCCACAACATGTGACCACTCCATCACATTGCTGGCTAGGCTTAGATGCTCCTGCATCAGACTCCCAAAGTTAAAATTAATCATGATCTCCTGATCATGCGCTTCTGATCTGTGTCCTCCTGGATCCCATACTTTGTTTGGTAGTCTATCCTTGGTTACTGTCGTCGTTTGTTGTTTTCCCGGTCTCCATACTTTATGCTGCATTGCCCCATTAGCTATGCTCTCACTGTCTGCCTGTCCTTTTCACATATCTTACTACTGTTTGCTCATCATTATAGTTTATGACAGGCTCCCACATCTTAATTTGCAGTTTTCTATTTCCTTCACCTGTACCATTCTTTCCAGCCAATCTTCCTTTCTTCTTTTGTCCTTTATTTGTTTTATTGGAATGCTGTTGTATGAATCTCCACAACTCATACAATTCTTTGTCCACTTCACTTCTCATATGTTAAATACTATTCTCCTGCAATTGATTGTGTTCTTGAATAAGAACATCATAATCCTCGTGCCAATACCTTCTCCATTGATCTCCTGCAACAATTTTAGTTCCTTCTTCTGGTCCCTCATTCATGGCTTCATCATTTCTTACTTCAAATTCCAGTGTACCTGCAATTCTACAAATTTCTTGAAAACTCAGAATTTTTCCTGCTTGGTTAGGTACTTGGAATATCTCTTCTTCTAGTAACTTCATTTTTTGCACTCTTAAGGATTATGGCATTATATTCGTCTGCATCTGAAATGTCATCTTCAGCCTCTTCTTCATCAATAAATCCCTGTAGTATAATAGTAATTCTGTTATTATCATCTCTTGAATTCATTTCTAGTTCAAAACTCCTATATTGTAGATTCAACATCATTCCATCTTTCTGAGACATTCTGATCTCACCCTTCATTAATTCGATTTGATCTTTATAATCAATTCCTTTGTTCAAATGAACTTCACATTGCCTTGTTCCTGCATATAAATCTTCATCATAATTAATCAATTCAATAAACACAAATATTTTACCTTGCTTCCTCATTATGCCTCATATTTGTCATCCATGACAACTTTGTTCTCATTCAATTATGACTGTACAATTTGATCACTTATTCTTTGGCTTTCTTGCCTCTTCTCCAAAAGACTTGACTCATGCCACAAATTTGTCATTTCATTTGGAATTTCTCCCAAGAGCTCTGCACGATCTTCACTAACTACATTATTTGCAATATCTGTCGTTAATCCTTCTTTACTCTGGCTTTCTTCAAGGTCAATGATCTTCAATAACTATTTAACATCTACAAAGTCTTCTATATCAACCTTCAGTAGTTGTTCTCCTTTGGCTTCAGTCTTCCATAGTTGTCTAATATCTGCATAATTCACTACAACTATGTTCAACAACTGCCCTTTCCTCTTGTTGTGGCCACAAATACCACCTTCTTGAAACATGCTCTTATAGAAAATTTCCAATGGGTCCCCTAGAAGTTTGATTTTTCATCTTTCGAAATGATCTGTTTTATCACATGGATGTCAACTTCTTGCCGAGTCAAATTTTCAAGGCTTGATGGCTAAGCCATTAAATATACCTCTGCTGCCTGGATCATTCATGACACATCCTGTCCCTTTATCCTCTCCCTTCATCGGGATCTTTCGATCCTCCCAAACATGCATGGTACATTGGCACCCGCACAAGCTATCACCCTTATCCTTATCATAATCGTTTGTTGGTTTAACTCGTAAAATCCTTCATCACATCATTGTCACATTATAATTCCTTTACAAAGGAAACCCTTCGCAAAATACATAAGCCATCCCTCTTTTTCTTATCACACTCAATATGGGCGGATAACATGCCACAAGGGCCGGACTGATGGCATTATAAACCACATATATATATATATATATATATATATATATCGGCTCCGAAAGCCCGTCGTATATTGCAATCAGCCTAAGCCCAAGGTTTATGCATATATATGGTGCACCACTGGCCTCCGGATCCGACAACATCATTAACTGCATTGTATACATTGTCGGGTCCGGGGCCCCATCGCATATCGCATATCGACAGAGCACGGGCCTTATACACAGTGTGCGCAGCGATGTGGCGGATCCGCTGATTTCTATGAGCTCGAGCGTATAACATTTCAAGTTCGGCGTTATGACTGGGCATGGTTTTCCCCGCATATTCCTTTGTTTCTTAAAAAATATTGAAATCTCAGTTTTCAAAGGCAAACCTGTATTGCAGATCCGCCAATAGTATTCATGTATATATATGTTTTCGGGTCCGAGGCCATATCACATACTGCATATCGACAGAGCCCCATGCTTATGCATATTGCGATATGCGATATGCCGGACCTAGCGATATTTATAAGCGCCGATATTTATAATTTGAGTTCTGGCTTAGGTGATCAGGGCAGGATTTCCCGTGTTTTCGTATATTTTCCAAATTTTTTGAAATTATAAAGGATTGGGTTTTCAATGAAAAAAGCGGGCCTGTGGAGTCCCGATAGTGCAATTGCACACCGGGGTGGTGGAAGTCATGGGTCCTGTGACCTGAGAGGGGGCCGATACCCGATTGCGATGAAAGGAAGCCCTCGAAAACTGTGCCAAGCCTATGGGTTGAGCGGGAAAATATATGATTGACTGTGTATCAGGCATAAATCCTTTTCACACTTGCTCCGTAGTTTTATAAAATGAATGAGGACAACGTTACGTTTGATTGATGCATTTTTTTTGTTCTATTGTTCACAATCATTAAGCTAATGATAACTATCCTTGTAGGTGAGAAGTAAGGGATGCAGGAGGAGATTTAAAGGGCCATGTATGTAGAAGCGCTGCATTTAAGGGTCTGGTTGCAACCCCACGCATTTCCTGTACATTCCGTAAGCAAAGCTATCTCGGTCTCCATTGTGGGAAGGCAACATACAGTCACCATTTTCACCAGCATCTATTTTCCTCCTCAGGAAAGGAATCGACCCGGTCGTTATGCCTTCTATGTGCCAGCAGTCACACTAATGATCCTATCTCTGTGTACTTGATTGGCATATCTGAAACAGTGGGAAGATGAAGAGGTAGGGTGACCTTAGCTTGTCGGAAGTTTCACTATCCTATCGCATCTGTACATACTGATCTGTGTAATGAAAAGAGGGAATGGAAAGGTCATGGAAGGTCGAGGGTTGTTCAGGGCTGCATAAGTATTACCTTGGAAGAGGAGAAAGGGCTTTTGGGCTTGGGGAAGAACAATTTTTATTTATTGTGAATAAAGGGGACTATTTGTTTCAAGGAGAGTTTTAGACTCATTGTATTGTTTTGGATCAAAGTGTTGTTACTGGCATGAATGTAAATGTGATTTGTATTTATGCATATTGATGACTTACAGTTCATTGTTAGTCTTGTTAAATTGAATGTGATTCAATTTAATGGTTAACTTGTGAATGGTCTCTGATTTGAAACTAAGTTAAACATCAGTTGCAAGTTTTAATTCCATAGAAGAATGTGGATTCTTATATGGGTGATTGGATTGCAATTGAGCTTTAATATAGTCTTGTCTAGCCGTGAATTCAGTGATTGATTCATTTGGACTTGAATCTATGCATGGTGTTTAACCTTCTTTATCACGCTCATGCTGAACATATATATGATGTTTAAACCTCTGTATTATGTTCTTGCAGGATAGATTAGGATAACTAGGACTATATTAGAGTAGTTAGAAGTAGTATAGATAGGATTTAATACGTTGAGGTTAGCTATTTTGTTTTGTTGATTTAATTGAAGTCTTCCTCCCAGAAGAAATCTTTCGTCATGTTCAAACAGTTTACGGGGTCCCTTAAAACCCGTCGGAGCTAGCCAATCGAAACGAAAGTAGGTCTAATTGGGGCTTGCGACCAGGTTAGTTCCCCTTGTTGGCATAGTGCACATCATCCATGTCAACACCTCTGCATCACAAGATTATGTGAATTCCCTTCTTCTAACTTCTGAAAGATCATATCTTTTCTTTTCCTTTCCCTTATGACAACATTCATCAATTGTCTCACTTCACTGTATCCTACATTTACACACAAAATATTAGTTTCAAAACTATGACACACGAAGGTCTCCTCAAAGAATTTCATCATCAACTCATCGAGTTGACTTCCACTTCCTGAATACACCATAAGATGCTCCATTTGGTTTGAATTAGCTTCATTAGTTTTCTGAGGAAACCCTTTGTTCTATGTTCATATGAATGGATCTCTTCCTTTCCCAAAATTCCTTTGATCTCAATAATTCCTTTGCCATCCTCCTTTTGAATTATCCTTTGGATGTCATCTGACTGGACATCTTCCTTCACTTGACTGTAACTTTTCTCTTTATTCTTCATATGAATATGTGTAGTCATCTCTTCACCTGTTAATATAATAGTTTCCAATAACTACTTGTCTTTCCTCAAGTACACATGACCTACAAACATACAACAATCATCAATTTTAAAAACACAATACCTTCCATCCCCCTTTGATGCTGTTAGAGTCGGTCTAGTAGCCCTCCATCAGCAATCAAAACTCTTTGCATTTGCATAAGTAGGTGTCTCATCAGTGTCATCTCATTGCATTCCATTAGGCATGCCATAACCCTGATGGAGGAGCCAGTGTCTTTATTCCCCTCTTGGCACTGCTGGATCAAGTTGTTTCAGTCAATAAACTCTTTCAAGGTTACTTGTCTTGTCTGAAGGTCAAAAGTCCTATATCTAGGGTTTAGGTTCATTTTGTCTTTGAGGTCATGTCTTTAAAAGTCAATAAATGCCCAACAGGCCAGAGGGATGACTATCAAAGTATTTCTTCAAAAGATTTCATCTTGTACAACTAATTTTTACCTTGGATTTAAAAACTCTGTTTTTAAAGACAAGGTCATTTTCTCATTTTGTAAAAGGTTGTAAAAATTCATCGAAAGTCAATATGTAGCCCTGGTCCCCTTTGCCAAGATTCCTCAGAAGCTATCCCTGCAAAAATTTTCAAGAAAAAGCATCAATTCAACCAATTTCAGGACAAAAGGAAACCATAAAGTCAGCAACATTTAAATTTTGAAAAAGTGTCAAGTTATAAACATTAGAAAGAGGTTTTGAGGGGAAATTAATTTAAATCAAGCCTATAAAGCCCCTCTCTCCCTCCATTTGATCATCATTTGCCTCAAAGCAATAGTGAAAAGCGATTTGGAGAAAAAATCATGCGAAATTGCAGACAGGACCTGCACGCGACCCGTCCATACCTGTGCGTGACCTGTTGGGTGGCGCGACCCGTCAAGGGGGTCCCAACAATTGGAAAACAGCACGGGCGCGACGTGTTGGGCGCGCGCGACTCGTCCAGACCTGCACGCGACCTGTCGGGAATTCACCTACAACAAATTTCTTACAAAATTCAAAACGACCCCAAATCTCCTCAAGTTTGCAGGTAGGCCTTTAATCATTAATGTTTTTTGCTTGCTAAAGCAAAATAATCATGGAAAATGCGCAGAAATGCCATCAAGTTGAAATGGGAAATTCATGTGTATTTAGCTTAAAAATGTCAAAGGCAGGGTTTTGTTTTTCTGTTTTCAAGGTCATCCTTTTCACCCCCACATTTTCCCCACATCCCTTTACCACCTCCCATATCATTTCTACCTAATCTTCCTACCAAAAATACCAAAAGCCCTAAAACACCACCCCTATCCCTAAAATTCAATAACATAACCCCATGTTATGATTTCTTCCCTAAATTCCCTTTTTCATATATTTTCCCTTTGTTCCCTCAAAAGGTCCCTTCCCTAACATCTCCCTTGTGTTATTTGTCCCCTTGAAGCAGCATTTCAACAGTTAAAACAGCAGGTCATTTGAGTAGAAGCAGCAGTACATTTCAGCCACTTTGCTCTTGAAACCATGTCAGAAACTGAAACCGACTATGAGCAAAGTGATGACTGTGAGTCAACACCAGAGGCTGAGGTACAAAGGAGGAGGGGTGGTAAGGGTGGTCACCATGTGAGAGAGGAGCCCACCTCTTTGACCTATTTGTAGGCTTGTCCACTTGCAGTCACATGTTTCCGCTATCAATCATGTTATGAATTTTGCGAGAGGATTTCTCAAATTCAGCATCACAAGGAATTGGTCCGCTTGTTTGTTTTGAATTTGCATGACGGGCATGTAAATCTTGCAGGGGTGGATTTTACATTGAAACCTGAGATGGTTTCTGAAGCAACGGGGATACCTAATGTTGGAGAAGAGTGGAACAAGCACAAACTATTGGACAGATTTCAGTATGAGCCTTACATTAAACCTGAATATATGAGATTTTCACATTTGTTTTCATACCATATTCGCTTGTTGATGCATTTCACACGGGTACGGATGATGAACATACCATTTTTCATGTGCCGAAATATTGAGAGGATGGTGCCATTGGTGAAGAGAAAGAGTCGAGCACAGCAACATAGGAGAATTTACCATTATGCTTTGATCAAGATTGTGGTCACGCAATTGTTGGCCCAGCAGGGTATCCCATGGGAGGATTTCATCTCCCGAGACTTCTTCACAGTGACACCACCACCCCCGGAGGTTGTTCATGAGGATGGAGGACCTTCACAGCAACATGATATCCCAGAAGTTAGACATGTCAGCTCTCCTCCATTGGTCACATATCATGGAGGCCACGGGGCCTTATTTGCATCAGCTCGACGAGTATTTTCTCCACAGCAGATGGAAGGGGTCTCGCCTTCTTCATCAACACCGCGAGTGTTATCTCCACACCAGGTGGAAGGGGCCTTGCTTCCGATAGCAGCACAGGTATCAGAGAGGGGAAAGCAACCTAGGATTGAGGAAGGATTGTCATGTGATCCAGATATTGACATCATTGATATTGAGGATAGCTCCCCTGCCTCAAAGCTCAAGGAGATCATCCGAGAGCAAAGGACCGAGAATGAGTCATTTCACAAGAAATTGTAGATGGAAAAATGGGTAATTAACTATTTAGAGCAGTGCAACAAACAGTTGGAGGATGAGGACGAGCTTTATGAGCAGCAGAAGATTCGTGAAGACTGGGAATTGGCTCGTAGGAGACCTGGTGATTTGACACCCATAGATCGAGAATCCATGCTTATTCGGGTGAACGCTCATTTGGAGAGGTTGCTGGCCAAGGCCAACAGAGATAAGGACCTACTCTGGAATATGAAGAACCACTATTGGGCCCGAATGCACGTATGCAAGGCAAGAATGAAGGTGCTCCAAGGATGGTTCGCTAAGGCACTCAAACGAAGAAAAAGGCCCGATCCCCTCCACATCTTGGTTGAGGCTTCCTTGAAGGAGGCTGGTACTAAATGAATCAACCTCAGCACAAATTTCAAAAAATTTTGAGCATTTTTGGTCACTTGTGAATTTTTGGTCAAAAAACAGGTTTTCTTCACCAACGGGTCACGCACCGTGCGCGACCCTTTCAATTGGGAGGTACATTTCAGGAAAAGTTTGCCTTTTTTTATTTATCATTCAAAAATACACTTTCTCAGCAAAGAACAAGAAATTTCACCAAGTTTTGAGCCTCCAGAAGGTCAAAAAACAAGCAAACAATGACTTTCTCCCACCTTTTTGACACACAGGAAGTAGTCTTGGGAGATTGCAATGTTGGAGGGACAAATTGACACCAAATTCAAAAATGACACTTGGGTTGGAAAGTAGACATCCAAACCTTTCCTACAAGCCCCCTTTTGCCTCATTTGGACACATGGACCTGCCTCAAAACCTGCTCCAAGGGTGCGTGACCCGTTCAGAATCAGTGCGCGACCCGTTGGGCAATTTTCACAGAAATTGTACCTACAGCTCATCAAAACGCAGTTTTGACTAGGTTTGACTTTTTGGAGTGGATTTTGATCCTCCTTGATGTAAATGATGTAATTTTATGATATTTTTACACTCATTTATCTCTTCTAGAAGATTCATTCATGATATAGGCAAAAATTAAATGAATGAATTGGTTTCCTAGCTTATAGAGGCAATTTGTTTTGACAGCCTAGATTTTAGTGCTCAGTTTGGAATTGGTTGAAACAGCTCCTAGGATAGTGAGCTCGACCCCTAGAGGCAAGGAAAGATGTTAGCTTGCCTATATTATGTACTTTCTTAGTCATTTTCATGGTTGGACTCTTGAGGGAGAAAGCTTCTATTGTATTACTGATTGTATCACTGCATTTTGGAAAAGGAAGAAAGACCAGGGTTTTGCAGTCCTTTTTGGGATTCCTGTGGTTACATGTATTGATGGTGTATTTCTCTTTGTACTTGTAAGTTTGTTATGTGAATCATCTTATTACTTTTTCTTCTACAAATTAGGCAAATGATGTGTTAAGGTAGAATTCATGGTTGCTATGCTCTGCCTTTAAGTTTGCTTAATATCAATGTTTTCAGTTGTTTAAGGAGAATTCAAGGTGCTTGATTGCTCTCCTTAGATTCTCACTAGTCATTCTCATCCATCCACATCTATCAAAGGCATAAATGTAGTCTCCTACCTTGCCCCAAAGAATCCCCTACGAAAACTGTGTCTAATCCCTGCACCCAAAATTGCCTTTCCCCAATTTTCCAC
The DNA here is from genome assembly GCA_000404065.3 of Pinus taeda. Taxonomy (NCBI): domain Eukaryota; kingdom Viridiplantae; phylum Streptophyta; class Pinopsida; order Pinales; family Pinaceae; genus Pinus; species Pinus taeda. Next base: position 157,763 of record APFE031149124.1, read on the forward strand.
CAAAACCCTAAAAATCGCAAATCAAACTTTTTATCAGTTTACTACCCTAAAATCAGTGTTCTTTATTGGTTATCTCTGCCCGTTGAAGATATTTCCCGAGATATACCAGAGAGAGCCCTCTCCTGCCCCGTAGGGCTAGCTACGAGGCTAAGTGGATTGATGTTGCCTAGGAGTTTACCTTTTTCAGCCTGAGGTGAAATTTCAAGCGCTAACATATTGGCGACCATACTGGGGAGAAAATTCGACTTGTTGATTGTCTTGTCCCAGTACATGAACTCAAATTTCAGATCTGATGCCGATGGTCAACAGCAATTAGACACATATGCAGGTTGAACCATTCACCTGGCGACTCCAATTCAATCCAGACATTCCAGTGCTTGTTGATTCATTCATGCAATGGTAGGGTATGTGGCAAACCTTACCCTGTGTGAAGCTGTAGAAGAAATAAGAAATGAGTTAGTAGATACTAAATTTGATGAAGATGTTTTCAGTGCCTTGCTTCAATGGTTGAAATCTTCAAAGTTCCCTTGGTTCGAGTTAATTTTTGAAAGAATCGAGAAGGAGATTGAGTGTCTAGATGAGCAGATTCAGTCATATGATTTACAAGACCCTAAAAAGTTCTTGGAAATCCTTCCTCCATTAAAACAAGAAATAACAGACTTGCCTATAGATGTTTACATTGACAGTGTGCAGCTGGAAGTATGTATTGCAGAGTTGGGGCAGCCAACAGAGTCTGGCTTCCGCAATCCAATGGCAACTTACATGGACACATTTTTCAATTTGATTGATAGATCAGGCTGTCTTGTACGTGACCAGGCTCATTCCGTGCATGAAGAGCTGCCAACAATAACATCTCCGTCCTGGTGGAAGCATTCTAAAGCGGCATCATTTTCAGGTTTACTTGAATGGTTAATTTGGCATTTTAGTATTACCTAATCTATCATTTGTACAGCCAGGTAGGGTAGATTTTGTAAATAAATAAGCAGCCAAAGGGCAGCATCTTATTCTAGTTTCATTGCAGCTTTAGTTTGAAGTTATGTTAAGCTAGTGTTTTAGTCATTTCAGTCTTGAGATTTAATCAGTTTCAGTTTAGTTTCAGTTTGAAAATTGAGTCAAGAGTTGTGTCGAGTTGTTCAAATAATGACTCCATTGCCCAATGGATAACGCCCTGGTCTGCTCTCCCAGAGGTCTAAGGTTCTTGGCACCTCCAAGGAGCTACCATCCCCATTGGAGCCAATGTTAGAGTCGGTCTAGTAGCCCTCCATCAATGATCAAAATTCTTTGCATTTGCGTAAGTAGGTGTCTCATCAATGTCATCTCATTGCATTCCATTAGGCATGCCATAACCCTGATGGAGGAGCTGATTTCTTTATTCCCCTCTTGGCACTACTGGATCAAGTTGTTTCAGTCAATAAAATCTTTCAAGGTTGCTTGTCTTGTCTTAAGGTCAAAAGTCCTAGGTCTAGGGTTTAGGTCCAATTTTTCTTTGAGGTCATGTCTTTAAAATTCAATAAATGCCGAGCACGCCAGAGGGATGACAATATTTCTTCAAAATATTTCATCTTGTACAACTAATTTTTACCTTGGATTTAAAAACCCTATTTTTAAAGACAAGGTCATTTTCTCATTTTGTAAAAGATTGTAAAAATTCATCGAAAGTCAGTATGCAACCCTGGTCCCCTTTGCCAAGACTCCTCAGAAGCTATCCCTGCAAAAATTTTCAAGAAAAAGCATCAGTTCAACCAATTTCAGGACAAAAGGAAACCCTAAAGTCAGCAGCATTTAAATTTTGAAAAAGTGTCAATTATAAACATTAGAAAGAGGGTTTGAGGGGAAATTAATTTAAATCAAGCCTATAAAGCCCCTCTCTCCCTCCATTTGATCATCATTTGCCTCATAGCAATAGTGAAAGGCGATTTGGAGACAAAATCGGGCGGAATTGCAAAGAGGATCTGTGCACGACCCATCCACAACTGTGCGCGACCTGTTGGGTGGGCGCGACCCATCCAGGGGGTCCCAACAGTTGCAAAATAACACGGGCGTGACCTCTTGGGTGTACGTGACCCGTCTAGTCCTGCACGCGACTTGTCAGGAGCTCACCTACAGCAATTGCTTATAAACTTCAAGAAGACCCCAAATCGCCTCAAGTTTGCAGGTAGGCCCTTAATCATTAATGTTTTTTGCCTGCTAAAGAAAAATAATCATGGAAAATGTGCATAAATGCCATCAAGTTGAAATGGGAAATTCATGAGTTTTTAGCTTAAAAATGTCAAAGGCAGGGTTTTGTTTTGCTGTTTGCAAGGTTATCCTTTTCAACCCCACTTTTTCCCCACATCCCTTTACCACCTTCCATATCGTTTCTACCTAATTTCCCTACCAAAAATACCAAAAGCCCTAAAACATCACCCCTATCCCTAAAATTCAATAACATAACCCCATGTTATGATTTCTTCCCTAAATTCCCTTTTTCATATATTTTCCCTTTGTTCCCTCAAAAGGTCCCTTCCTAACATCTCCCTTGTGTTATTTTTCCCCTTGAAGCAACATTTCAACAGTTAAAACAACAGGTCATTTGAGCAGAAGCAGTAGTACATTTCAACCACTTTGCTCTTGAAACCATGTCAGAAACTGAAACTGACTATGAGCAAAGTGATGACCGTGAGTCAACACCAGAGGTTGAGGTACAAAGGAGGGGTGGTAAGGGTGGTCACCATGTGAGAGAGGAGCCCACCTCTTTGACCTATTTGTAGGCTTGTCCACTTGCAGTCACATGTTTCCACTATCAATCATGTTATGAATTTTGCGAGAGGATTTCTGAAATTCAGCATCACAAGGAATTGGTCTGCTTGTTTGTTTTGCATTTGCATGACGGGCATGTAAATCTTGCAGGGATGGATTTTACATTGACACCTGAGATGGTTTGTCAAGAATCGGTTATACCTAATGTTAGAGAAGAGTGGAACAAGCGCAAACTATTGGACAGATTTCAGTATGAGCCTTACATTAAACCTGAATATATGAGATTTTCACATTTGTTTTCATACCATATTCGCTTGTTGATGCATTTCACACGGGTATGGATGATGAACATACCATTTTTCATGTGCCTAAATATTGAGAGGATGGTGCCATTGGTGCAGAGAAAGAGTCCAGTACAGCAACATAGGAGCATTTACCATTATGCTTTGATCAAGATTGTGGTCATGCATCAGTTGGCCCAGCAGGGTATCCCATGGGAGGATTTCATCTCCCGAGACTTCTTCACAGTGACACCACCACCCCCGGAGGTTGTTCATGAGGACGGAGGACCTTCACAGCAGCATGATATCCCAGAAGTTAGACATGTCAGCTCTCCTCCGTTGGTCACATATCAGAGAGGCCACGGGGCCTTATTTGCATCAGCTCGACGAGTATTTTCTCCACAGCAGGTGGAAGGGGTCTCGCCTTATTCATCAGCACCACGAGTGTTATCTCCACACCAGGTGGAAGGGGCCTCGCTTCCGACAGCAGCACAGGTATCAGAGAGGGGCAAGAAACCTAGGATTGAGGAAGGATTGTCATGTGATCTAGATATTGACATCATTGATATTGAGGATAGCTCCCCTGCCTCAAAGCTCAAGGAGATCATCCGAGAGCAAAGGACCGAGAATGAGTCACTACACAAGAAATTGCAGATGGAAAAATGGGTAATTAACTATTTAGAGCAGCGCAACAAACATTTGGAGGATGAGCACGAGCTTTATGAGCAGCGGAAGATTCATGAAGACCGGGAATTGGCTCGTAGGAGACCCGGTGATTTGACACCCATAGATTAGTGAACGCTCATTTGGAGAGGTTTCCGGCCAAGGCCAATAGAGATAGACCTGCTCTGGAATATGAAGAACCACTATTGGGCCCGAATGCACGTATGCAAGGCAGGAATGAAGGTGCTCCAAGGATGGTTCGCCAAGGCACTCAAACGAAGAAAAAGGCCCGATCCCCTCCACATCTTGGTTGAGGCTTCCTTGAAGGAGGCTGGTACTAAATGACTCATCCTCAGCACAAATTTCAAAAAATTTTGAGCATTTTTGGTCACTTGTGAATTTTTGGTCAAAAAACAGGTTTTCTTCACCAACGCTTTCGATTGGGAGGTCCATTTCAGGAAAAGTTTGCGTTTGTGGATTTATCATGCAAAAATACACTTTCTCAGCAAAGAACAAGAAATGTCACCAAGTTTTGAGCCTCCAGAAGGTCAAAAAACAAGCAAACAATGACTTTCTCCCACCTTTTTGACACACAGGAAGCAGTCTTGGGAGATTGCAATGTTGGAGGGCAAATGGACACCAAATTCAGAAATGCCACTTGGGTTGGAAAGTAGACATCCAGAACTTTCCGACAAGTCCCCTTTTGCCTCATTTGGACACCTGGAAGTGCCTCAAAACCTGCTCCAAAGGTGCGTGACCCGTTCAGAATCAGTGCGCGACCCGTTGGGCAATTTTCACAGAAATTGTACCTACAGCTCAGCAAAACACAGTTTTGACTAGGTTTGACTTTTTGGAGTGGATTTTGATCCTCCTTGATGTAAATGATGTAATTTTATGATATTTTTACACTCATTTATCTCTTCTAGAAGATTCATTCATGATATAGGCAAAAATTAAATGAATGAATTGGTTTCCTAGCTTATAGAGGCAAGTTGTTTTGACTGCCTAGATTTTAGTGCTCAGTTTGGAATTGGTTCTAACAACTCCTAGGATAGTGAGCTAGACACCTAGAGGCAAGGAAATATGTTAGCTTGCCTATATTATGTACTTTCTTAGTCATTTTCATGGTTGGACTCTTGAGGGAGAAAGCTTCTATTGTATTACTGATTGTATCACTGCATTTTGGAAAAGGAAGAAAGACCAGGGTTTTGCAGTCCTTTTTCGGATTCCTCTGGTTACATGTATTGATGGTGTGTTTCTCTTTGTACTTGTAAGTTTGTTATGTGAATCATCTTCTTACTTTTTCTTCTGCAAATTAGGCAAATGAAGTGTTAAGGTAGAATTCATGGTTGTTATGCTCTGCCTTGAAGTTTGCTTAATATCAATGTTTTCATCTGTTTAAGGAGAATTCAAGGTGCTTGCTTGCTCTCCTTAGATTCTCACCAATCATTCTCATCCATCCACATCTATCAAAGGCATCAATACAGTCTCCTACCTTGCCCCAAAGAACCCCCCGCGATTACTGTGTCCAATCCCCGCACCCAAAATTGCCTTTCCCCAATTTTCCACCAAAACCCTAAAAATCGCAAATCAAACTTTTTACCAGTTTACTAGCATAAAATCAGTTTTCTTTATTGGTTATCTCTACCCGTTGAAGATCTTTGCCGAGATATACCGGAGAGAGCCCTCTCCTGCCCCGTAGGGCTAGCTACGAGGCTAAGTGGTTTGATGTTGCCTTGGAGTTTACCTTTTTCAGCCTGAGGTGAAATTTCAAGCGCTAACACTACGCACTGTCTCTAAAAGGCTTGGTGTGAACCCCGTGGAATGTGGATTTTGAACCCTAGGTTTTCTATTTTTCACCCTTAGAAGTTTAGAATGAAATTTCTAATCCACCTATTTTGCATTTTCGGTACACAATATGCTTGTTTGGCGGGAAAGAGAGCATGAGAATGTGGATCAGGCTGCATTGCTCCATCCGCCTTCATTGTAGGCATTGAGAGCATGTGGGCTTTTCAAATTTTGGACCATACCTGGCATGAGGACACAGGTAGAATTTTTGCAGTGGATGGTAAACAGGTGGTGCATTCAGGACCAGTGCTTCATTATTGGCGGCAACTGGCTTGAAATCAAGTCGGATGACGTATATTTTTTGACTGGCTTGCCCAAGAGAGGCGAGCAATTATCTCTTTTCGGATAGGCTAGGTGGCCAATCTGTCGCTAGTCTCCGACTAGAGTTCTGTAACAACCAGGATCTGGACAAACGGATAGATGTGAGAACTATATCATGTCCTAAACTGAAGGTTATTTCTTTTACTATTACTAGACTTTGCGGGAGCGCAACACTGCATCTAGCTACAGGCTCCCAGATGCACACGACAGTGGACTGTTTCCGAGACACCATTTTCAAGTGGTGCGATGCTGTATTGGCCAATGTGGAAGGCCAATTGACTAGGGCGAAGCAAGGGCAGCTAAAGAACTTTGGTTATCATTACTTAGTTGTCAGCTTTGCCCTAGAGAGGGTACTAATGCTGGTTCCACAACAACTCACAGTTGAGGCTGGACTTCCCCAAGATCCTCGGGTTATGCGATGGGTTGCAGTTATGGCCCGTCATCTAGATGAGGGTTCTGAGATCGTTCGATTCACCCCAGAGTACTTCCATTGGTTAGAGAACCAACCTTTTATTATTCATGATTTTCCATACGCTGGGATGGATTATCACGGCGATCCTGACATGACTCTTCCACCAGGAAAGAAATGGGATGACAGAGGTAAAAATTGTTTTTCAACATTTTAATTTTATATGTATGTTTTTGTATTTTTAACAATCGTCCCAAAAATAATAATAAATTTTTTTAAATGCAGATGTGGGTCCACGACGACCAGCCGCCCTCTAGCCCTATGATTGGAGACAGCCAGCTGCCGTGGCACCGGCCCCACAGGACCAGACAACAAAGGCTTTGGCTGAGTTGGAGAGCCATCTAGAGCGCTTGACTGCAGATATTCCAGAGACTATCATAGATGATATTCCACTTCAGCTTCAGCACTATGTGATTAGGGTCCCAGGACCTTTTAGGAGATTCTTTTGTAGGGTAGCCCGAGCAGTAGTGTCCTATCGGGATCATCACGAGTGATGGGATGATCGCTTTGTAGACCCATTTTTGATATGACTTTTGATACTATTATTTTTTCCGATCATAAGGTGTTTTTCAACCTATGATCGAGGACGACGTATATTTTGACACACTCTTATGCTATGCTATGCTATTACTATGGTTATCTTGTAAAACATGTTTATGAGGTGTTTTTAAATTTACTGTTTGATTCAATGCACATGTCTATTTAACATTTGAGAAGCAATTGCATTTGCTAATGTATTTAAATATCTTGGAATGTGTTGATATGCTATGTAATAAAATTCTCGTTCCAAGCGATGAACTCTAAAAAATAATCGTAATAATACTGGGTTTCTAATGGTATAAACTCGATTAAGCTGTAATACAACAAGTTCCGAATCTACATTAACAATCAAACTTCGAATCCCAAATGAGATGGATTCAGATAATAATTTGATCACTGCACTGTATTCTACAATGTTGTTTGTTGTTTGACTGAGGCTTACCCCGTGCATAGATACTAACTCGTCAGAGGGTGAATAGATAACCCAAGCTGCGGAAGAGATGTTCGGTGTACTACGACAAGCGCCAACAGCGAAACCAATGTATGTTTGGAGAGGCGTCGACATCTACAATATCAAGAGTAAAATCAAGATAAGCAGGAGTAATAATGAAAAACACTCACTAAAGTAAATCACACAATTTTAATCTACGAACACACCAACGTAGAAAAAACTAATCTAATGAAATCTCCACGCTATCCGTTTAAGCATAATATCACTTTAGATAAAGCCCATTCCTAGGTTTACCTAAAGAGACACCGTCAAAATCTTCTAGCTCATAGGCCCCTTTTGCCAGCTTCCGCTTGACAATATATGGACCATGCCACATGGGTACAAATTTGCTAGCCCCTAGCTTATCGTTTGCTTGATCGTAAAGTAAAACTAGGTCGCCTTCCGAAAAATTGCGGGGTGTAACATTTCGATCATACTGAGCTTTGATCCGTTTGGCATGAGTTTCGACAACTAATGCAACATTGCGTCGATTCTCATCTAATTGAGCTAAGTATAATAAATTTTTTTCCTCTTCGGAAGTGGCTGGTAATAATTGCACATCAATTTGTAATGACAGGATTTCGCATTCAATGGGCAATACTGCCTCTAAACTGTAAACCAGTTGAAAGGGAGTAAAACCTGTTGATGTTTTGACTGAGGTTCGGTATGCCCAAAGCGCTAAAAATAACATTTTGTGCCAATTCGACCGATGAATCCCAATGATTCGTCGGATCATGGTGACTAGAACTTTGTTGACTGCTTCAACCATACCATTTTCCTGTGGGTAATATGGAGTGGAACTATCGTGACGCAGGCCAAGCTGATCTGTAAGTTCGATCATCATGATGTTTCAAAAATGACTCCCATGGTCAGTCATAATCGCTTGGGGGACACCAAAACTAGCAATTATATGATTGAAAACGAAAATCACAACAGTTTTTCTGGCTGCCGAAAATGTAGGCATCGCCTCGGCCCACTTGGTAAAATAATCTACCGCAAGGATGGTATATGCATGCCCCTCAGCCGAGTGAGGGTTACATGTAATAAAATCGATACCCCATTTTGTGAATGGAGCAACGACAATGATAGGGTGGAGAGGAGTAGGAGGAGTGCGCATCTTACGATCAAAAATTTGGCAGTTGTGACATTTCTGGACAGTAGTAATACAATCTTTGAACAAGGACAGCCAGAAATAGCCAGCGTCAAAATATTTTGGGCTATGGCATACCCAGACATATGACTGCCACACGCTCTAGAGTGGCAGTCATTAAGAAGCTTCTCAGCCTCATCATGAGTAAGGCAATGATGAAAGACAGAATCCACCCCATGACGATAAAGTGTATCTCCAATAATAGTGTAAGGTTGGGATTGGAATCGTATTTCCGGCATTGAGATCGTGAAGTATCAGGCCGAAAATATTGGGTTTCGAGATAGACAATGATATCTCCGTACCATGGATCAACGGTGCTGATAAGGAACAAGGATTCATCCACAAGGGATTCTTCCACCACATGTTCGGTATCGGCACGAGGGAAATCACACATTAGTTCTGCAAAAACCAAAGGCTTATTTGACTTGGATTTCTGGAATTCCAAATCAAAATCCTGCAGGATGACAATCCATTTGGAATACTTGCCCCCAAGCAATTGTTTAGTCAAAATGTATTGCATAGGGTTACAGTAAAAAATGATAGTGGTTTTGCATAACAAAATGTAGTGACGAAAACACTGAACAGCTTGGACTGTAGGTAAGGCCAATTTCTCCACATGTGAATATTTTAACTCAGTGGGAGTTAGGGTCTGACTAAGATAATATATCACATGTTCACTTTCGAATTCATCCTGTTGAACTAAAACCATCCCAATAGTGGAATGGCAAGTAGCGGGGTACAAGAAGTAATCCTGGTTGTAGTTGGGAGGATGCAATAATAGCGCATGGGTCAACGCATGTTTTAGAGCATCAAACGATTTATCAGCGATCTCATCCCAAAATAATGGAGTGTTTTGTTTCAACAACCGGGTGAAACCTTTTGTAATCTCGGCATAGTTAGGAATCGAAACGATGTAAAAATTTTGCTTTCCCTTGCAAACTCTGGAGTAGGTGAAGAGTCGATGGAGGTGGTAACTTGACAATGGCTTCGACCTTCGAAGGATCGACGCGGATGTGGGCTTTTGATACAAAAAATCCCAGTAATTGACCCGTTTCGATACAGAAGACACACTTGTGCGGATTAAGCCTAATCCGATAATGCCTACATCTCATGAAAATAGCTCGTAAGTGAGTGAGATGATCGGCTCTTCGTAATGAATGAGCTGCTAGATCATCGAGATAGGGCTGCACAATGTGCTTGATGTCATGAAACGCATAAGACATGGCCCTTTGAAAAGTTTCCCCGGCATTCTTCAGTCCAAAAGGTAACTTGCAATAAGCAAATGTCCCCCATGGACAGATGAATGTCATTTTTGGTTGATGTGCAAGTAGAATTTTAATTAGATTATAAACGGAAAATCCATCCATAAAGGAGAAAATTTCATTACCGGCACAATCATCGAGAATTTGATCGATATAGGGCATGGGATAATTGTCCTTGAGACAAGCACGATTAATATCCCTATTGTCGATGCATATGCTTATTGTCCCTTGTTTTTTATTAACTGGAACAATATTTGATACCCAATCCGTTAAAGGAATTGTCTAAATGAAACCTTCTTTAAGTAATTTCTTAACTTCAGTTTTGATGGCAGTAGCTTTTCGTGGGTGTATTTGACGCAACTGTTTCCAGACGGGTTTAGCATCCGGGTAGGTTTTGATTTCATGAACAATGATTGAAGCATCGATTCCTGGCATTTCCTTATAGGACCAGGCAAATACGTCACGAAATTCTTCAAATAGGGCTTTATATGTGTTGACTTCAGTGTTTGTACAAGAAGCACCTATGTGAATGTTTTCAACAATTCCAGGTTTGACTGAAATGTTGATAGGAACTGTGCAAGAAATATTGGCTAATTTTTTTTCAGAATCAGGATGTTTCAGTGGATTCTGCAGTTCTTGGACATATTCAGCAGTGAAAATGGATGAAAAATCATTTTCAAATGATCAATGTCAGGTAAAAACGAAGACCTATGATGAATATCTTCCCATGGTAATGTATCAACGGATAACAATTCCCGCATTTGTTCATCAGTGTGAACAGTTTCTGAAAAATTTGTTGACTCTGAGGTTGAGATTGAAAATGATTTCCCATTGATCTCATTCACTAGATCAGGGTTGGTTGAACTCGAGCTGGAAAACGACTGTACTGCCTAATAAGCAACTTCAAAGGGACTCAAAGGCATAGCATCACCAAGAGATTCCACCTCGGATTCGAATGGAACGACCCAAGGATTGTCAAGAATAATGGATTCTGACGAAATCATATGAATGGTTGCAAAAGGAGACTGTATATTGGGAGGAGGAAAGGAAAAAGTTCCGAGTAAACCCGAATATTTAACTAATCCTACTCCAACATCCTTATAAGGGATAACAGTTTTTCCAACATGTTGAATACTCTCAGCAGAGGATGGGTCAGACGAGAAATAAGTTAACTGATCTATTGTTACAATCTTTCCATTATGTGGGAACTTAATAAGCCGAAAGATTGAGGAAACAACAACAGTCATGGCGTAAGACTAGCTACGACCCAAAAGAAGGTTGTAATCTAGAGGGGCATCAACCACCTCCACATCTAGATTAACGATTTTTCCTTCAACCCCTATAGGCAAGTCCTATAGAATGCCATAAGGATGAAACCCTCGGCCATAAAAGCCTTTTATAATTTTCGGGGATTGATTAAGCGTAGGAGAACCAAGGGTTTTCCAACACTATATTGACATAATACACGTGGAAGCTCCCTCATTAATCACAGTCCTAAAACAAGGTATGTTTTTGACTAACATTGAAATCTGGAAAGCCATCTAATGAGGAATACGAGGTGTACTATTTTCTAAGTCCAAGACTATGATGTTTGAGTCCTGAAGATCAACAGCTCCTATAGCCAACAGTAGAATTTTTCGTTGTGCTGGACATGATTGCAGCACTTCCAAAGCTCACATTCGTGAAGGTGAAATAGCTAAATCTTCAACAATGTTATAGTTCTGAGCAGCTCTCGCATGAGGATTGAAAGTTGAATTTCGAAGTATACCCTTGGCAGGCAGTTTGATTACTAAGTCGGGATTGGGTTTCTTGATCTGTAGTGGATCAGAACCAGACGAAGCTGAGGTAGATGGATTGGAATTGGAAGATTCGGCTTCCTTTCCACCAAAAGGACTTTTACTCTCGTAATCTTGCGATCGTGTCGCAATCCTTACATGTGACATCATCATTATGGGTTCTTCTGAGGCACTAGAGGAAGAGCCTATCATTTTACTATCTTGATTTGGAAAGGGATCCTTCAAAACAACGGGTGTTTGTGAACCTTTGATGATTTTGGCAACCTCGACACGATGCGGACAATCCCTTGTAAAGTGCTCCTCATTGCAGATGAGACAAGGATATCGAGGTTTTTGTTTCTCGTCAGTAGATTCAGTTTTCTCAGATTTCTCCTTTGAGTTCTGCTTGTTCTTCTTCTTACCTTTCTTTTTTCCGTTAGATTTTGATTTGGTCGTGGATGATTCCATGACATGAACATCAGCAAAAATTCCAGGTGAAGACTCTCCCTTAGGGGAATCTGGTAAAGTTATTATGGGAGAAGAATTCTTGGAGGATTTCTTCTTACTTTTGGTATTAACAGTACCAATCATACCATCAACGGCATGATACCCTAAGGGAGGTGCAGCTATTTGATTTTGTTTCGAAAGGTCAGGAATTTTCTCATGCAACGTACCTGACTAAGTATAAACTAAGTCAAGGTGTTGAGCTTGAGAAATTACTTGCTCTTCTGTAACTACCCCTACCTTAGTGACATCTTCAGTTATCTTTGGTAATAATGATTTCACAAACCATTCTACCAAAATTTGGTTCGGGATAAAAACTTTCACTAAACGATGTCAACGTCACCATTCATGAATATGATCTGAAATATAAGTAGACATCGACTACTTTAACGAAGTTAATAATTCCGTGCCATTGTCATATCGGACTGGCACCTGAAAATGCGTAAGGAAGTGGCTAACTGACTAAAATTATAAAAGGAGCCTCATGGCAACTCAATGTACCACTTGGCTACAAGGCCAATCAAAGTGCGTTGAAAAAGATGAAGACAAATGGAATCATCTATAATGGAATTTGATGCACACCAGAGATGGTAAGTCATCACATGATTAGATAGATCTTCTCCTGGCTTCCCCTCAAACTTAGGTATATCACTGGGCAACTTATTCGGCATTGGTGGCCAAAACGGAAGATAATTGATTGGATCGTTCGTAAGGCACGACAACTCAGGCAAATCCAAGGTTTCTATGAACAGTAACTGATGGTTTGGATCTCGAAAACTTGGGGTCATAAGACCAGCCCCAGGAGGAGGATATCCTGGATAGCTTGGTATCGGATTTGCATTTGGGATATTATATCCAACTGGAAAACCAACATTAACCGGACCGTACTGGGGTTGTTGAGGCTGTTAATATGTATACCTAGGGTAAGGTTGATACTGATAAGTTGGATTCTGCACAGTGGGCCCGTATTGGTACTGCCCCTAGTACGGTTGATAAGTAAATTGTGGTTGACTTGTAAAAACCGTACTAAGCCCAGGTTGTCCTGCAGGCATAGAAACCGAAGTCTGGATTGTAGGTCCAGACTGGGGTAAAGAGGCCTGAGGAGTTGATACAGGAGCAATAGAAACTGGAGCCGCTGATACTCCAGAAATAGGTGGAGTGGATTGAACAGAAGCCGCAACAGTTGCAGCAGACGTTTGGGATGGAGTTCGTGGCGAACTAGGCCCAGGCTGGTGAAATGCCCCAGGTGTAGCAGTTTGAGAAGTAGGCTGGATAGGTTGCTGGGGTGAACCAGAAACAAAATACTGTCCAGATTGAGATGACAACTACACACTGGGTTGCGGAGTCTGTGGATCCCACACCACTTTCATTCTGGGGTATGGACCCATAACAAATTGAACGTATTGAGGACCAAAACCAAGTTGAGTGTAAGATTGATAATTATATGGTACATTTCCGGGTCCTTGAACAAATGATTGACCTGAAGGTGGTTGAAAACCTTGAGGTTGATATTGACCCTAAGATTGATACTGATCTTGGGGTTGGTACTGACCTTGGGGTTGGTATTGACCTTGGGGTTGGTACTGACCTTGAGGCTGGTATTGACCTTGAGGTGTATATTGATACTGGGGTTGGCCTTGAGGTACATATTGATATTGGGGTTGACCTTGAGGAACATACTATCCTTGAGGTTTCCCCCCAGGCAGTAATGAACTACCTTGGGGTTGCCCCCAAGGCGGTATTGGAGTACCTTGCGGCTGCTCCCCATACGGTATTAAACTACCTTGAGGTTGCAGATTAGGAGTAGTACCAGACATCATAAGAATATCTTCAACACTTAACGGTTTAGTTCCGTTATGACCAGGAGATACGGTATAATTGATGGGTCGAGGAGAAGCTCCTGAAAACGTACCAGATACAAACGGATACCCAGGAGGATCAAAAGGGCCACCATGTAAAAAGGTTTCTAGCATTTGAGTAAACAAGGATGACTGTCTCGACATATTCAAGGGAGGATAATAACCTCTGGGTGTTGGATGAAAAGGAAATCGAGGTGGTGAAGGTGCGAGACCTGGATTTTCTAAGAAATTGGTCAATGAAATATACCAAGCGTCACCTCTAATGGGACTGAAGAAAATAGATTCACGCTCCCTAAGTTCAATAGTTGGTTGATTTTCAGGGATGCTTATACCTTCGTTCGGACTTGAGCTTACAATTTCTTCAATGGAAATGAGTCCAGAAGGAAGATTCTCGGTGATAATATTTTCTACTCTGGGTGAACTAGGACCACTAGAAACAGGAGAAGAAAATCATGAAGTTGGAGTAATAGCAATTTCAGTTTCAGGCTTAGAGATTTCAAGTTCTTCGACTACCGAGCTAGTAGGAGTAATACTAATAGTAACCTCAGAAAATGAAATTGGTTCAGAAATATGTTCTATTGCTTGCACTATATAATCGGGATGTACAATTAACGAAGACTCTCCGGCCTCCGGTGACCCAACCCTACTTTCAATAGGTGTGACAAGGGCTCGCAGCCCTTCTAACTGACTTGGTGTAAATTCGGGAGGCTGCCCCTGAAGATGACGGGATTGTCTTGGTAATTCAGCCACGATTAATCTAATTACTTCACACGAAAACAAAGAAAAATCTCAAGAAAAACACCTAGAGTCTCTAAAGAACCAAACAATTTGAAGCACACGCTTAACAAATCTAGGAGATCAAACCACACACAAACAATATCTTTCTGGATTGAAAATACTAGTTGGCGATGAAATCCAACGTCGCAGAGTTCAATACAGAAATGGCGGTTGGAACAGTTACCCCGACAACCTGCTTAATGAAATACACTGGCACAAGTTTCTCCACTATAACCGTCTCGAGTGAAGATAACCCCCCAGAGCATCCAAGTGAGTCTAGTCGACGTCTGCTCTAGGTACAGTGGGATCTCCCCTCCACCCTCACCTAGGAAAGAATCCTAAAGATTATGGTCACTAAGGTCACCAACGGAAACAAATATACATGGGCGAACATTCTACGATCTGATACACACGCAAGGGTAGAGTAACAAGCTCAATCCCCTTGAAGGCTCCTTGACATAATCCAAGGTTTACCAACAAGTGACCCCAGGCTCCTCGACAATGGTTAATCCGAGGTTTACTGTTTTTAATACGTGAATATCTTCTATCATTCCCAATGAGGAAGGATTGATTCCCACACTAGTTCGGATATGATCGCGTGCTTCTCCTTTAAGAGGAGCTTTCCCAGAGCATAGATGTAACAATTGGATTTTCTTCCTACCACAATATTGACTACTTGTTTATTTAAACTACCTTGGAGAGTTAATTACTCCCTACTCCAAGATACTAGCCTAAGCTATGTTGGTGAAAAGAGTCCTAGAAAATAAAATGATTGCTAGATTGATTTTAATTAAGCGTTAATTTTATTGTTTGTTCTTTAAGTCAATGGGTGCGGAGATGAAACTTTGTGGTATGAAGACTCGACTCCAAAACACTAAAAATGCACCTAAGATGATAAAAATTCTTTTTCCTTTTCAATGAATATCTAGCTAAGGAAGAGTCGAAAATGCAATGCTTGGCAAATCAAATCTTTCTCTTAACATACAATTGAAAGGAAACATTTTGTCTTTTCCAAAGAACTTTTCAAAACGAGACTACTAATGAAACTCAAAAAAGAAAATCCCTTTGCTTTTCAACAATCAACAACTACAAGAATAAGCAATTCCCTTAAGAGAGCTTTTAAGATTTCTAGAAAAACTCTAAAAAACTATTGAAATGAATTTTCAACAAACTTGTATAAGTTTTACGAAAAACTCAAAACTATGATCTAATCTTGAGATCTAAAATGAAAAATGGATTGAAAAGACACTTGAAATGTTTTTGAGGACATTCAACTTAGTGTTTCAGCTTAACTAAGGATCAATTTGTTCAACTCAACAAACTAATCAAAAACATCCAATTATTTTAATAGAAAAAATGAAATTCAAAACTTTTAATCAAGTTCAATCAAATTTTTGCAAAAGAGACAAATGGGATCTAAGTCTCTTGACGGATAGATTCTATAAGCCAGTCAAACTCAGCAAGAAAACCAAAGAGACCAGGGTGATCTAAGGTTCTAAGGCTTCGGATCTCTGAGCTACTAGAAAGACCAAGAAAAAACCAATCCAATCAAACAAAACTTCTTTGAAAATCACTCCAAACACAAATGCCAATGAAAACTAACTTAAAAGGAACTTTTGTCAAGACAAACGTAGGTCTGGGCATATACTAACAGCTATGGATAAGAACTAAACCTAACTGGGTAGATGGATTTTAGGTTTTTCAAATTTTTGATAGCAGTTCACAGGCATATAGTAAAACTAGGTGCAATGCCGCTCTATGTTACACTGTCACAGTGCGGATAGGTCCGCATTGTAACAAACTCAGAGGATGCGGTCCTCTTCCAAAATTTCAAAAAATAAAAAATCAACCAAGATCTAACTAGTACCCAAACTCACACCAATCAAGGCAAAATAAAAAAAAAAACTCAAGTTTCTCAAGTCAAAGCGAAGACAACACAATCCAAACCAAACCAAGTCCCCAGTGGAGTCGTCAATTCGTTGGCTTGATAAATCATTCTTGCGGACAAGACCAATCTCCCTAGTATCTAATGATATCTAGCAACAAAGAGAACAAGCAAACCTATTTATCTCTAAACATGTTTCAATTCAATAATGAATACTATGAAGCGTAAAAGACCCTACCTCGGTCCAATGCTTGTTTGAGGCAGTTTTATCCCATCAACTTCAAGCAGTCCCTGTTCAATAGCTTGCATACACAAACAAGCACACATCAAAGCATACCTGCATATAACAAAACATGTTCATTATGAAGATCAAGGAGCTCATAAAACAAACCATTAGAGACAGTTCATTGAGAAAAATAAACTTGATTGTATTAACTTAATGAATAAAAGAACTTTACAACCTTTTCCTTGATGTTGCACAAGTCCTTTCCAGGGTCTAGCAGGGGTCTCCTCTACTTTGACAAGCCTCACTCACTTCCCAAATGACATGAAAGGTATGTGATCTCTCCTCTCACAATCTCAAAAAGGAAGCCTAGTTTTCAGCAGCATTTACCCTCAAGAATCTTCAGCTTTCAACCTCCTCTACAACCAACCCAATGCATGAATTTATAGTGCAAATTGAGGAAGTTGTAGGTCCACCATTGAAGGGATAAGTTCCTCCTTCAATGGGATAAGCACCTCATATCATGGAGTTAGCTCCCTTAGTTATGGAATGGATGAACCAAGGTGGAGCGAACATGCCAGTGTAATATTCCTTCTAAAAGTGTCTAGAAGTGACCCAAGATAAGTTTTTAAGAATGAACTCACGCCTTTTTAACTTTTACAGGGGTTCGCACCCATCACTCAATATACAGAGCGGTCAGGTTCGCAGGAAACATGACCATTAGGTGCGGCACTGCAGGCAATGCTAGGAGAAAGTGCGAAACCAGGATTAGAGACATTTTTAAGGTCTTTCTCCCATTTTCAAGGCTACACATGAAGAGCTGAGGTTTAAGACTTGCAAAAGAGGTATGTATGAGTATTGATGGACTCACACAAACTGTAGAAAGTCATGGTGACAATTTTTTGTGTAACAGGTCTTCCTCAATGAACCTTGGAGGTTGAGCTTGAGCATGTTGTCCTTGGTCATCACATTAATGGCAATCCCAAGATTGATCAAAGTGTGTGGGACAATGGTGCCATTCATGTGCACATCTATTACAGGGCTTCCAAGGTCCAAATATTTTGGACAGATTACCTGCCCCAGCATTAAGTTGGAAAACTTCTCAATGAGATTAATGGTAGGGGCATCCCTTTTTCGCCTCCCTGGATGCTTGAAGAACGTCTCCTTAATCAACTTATTGTAAATAGTAACATATTTTATTTCCTGGAAAAGTGGGATATTTACACAAATTTTTCAATTCTCCTAGAATTTCAATCTCTTCTGGGGTAGGCTAAAGTGGTTGGGCTAATCTCTCAGGAAAGGGTGGATTTACTTTAAGTTTTCTTTCCTCTCTTTCTTCCTCAACCTCCCTAGGTGGAGGTGGAGGTAGGATGTCCACGAGAAATATCCGATATATCAGGTTAATCTCTTGGATTTCCACAACATAAGATGGATACGATGTCTCTCCATTGTATACTTGCTGAGCCTGCCTCTTGTTTGGGTTCAGATTTGGTTGGGCAGGAATCTGGGGTTGCTTGGATGGAGTAGAGTGTATGAGCTATGGTTGGGCAAGTGGTGGAGGGAAAAGAGTTGGAGCATTGTTGTATTAGGGCTTCCACCCCTGGAGTGGTGTATTCCACTGAGGTTGTGGGAGAGCATAAGGTTGAAATGACTGGCTGGCTGGCTAGCTGGGAGTGATATTGAGATGCATAGGACCAAGGAAGGGGTGTAGACTAGGAAGGATGAGTAGGGGGTCCCCAAGAAGGTATGGTTGTGGTTTGGTTGGGGTTGTAATATGCATGGGACGACCCTTGCATGCCCTGTTGGTATGGTCTAGGTCCTTGAGGTCTCCTTTGTTTAATGTAGCAAAGCTACTCAATGACCCCTTCAACTCCTTGATATACAATTTTGAGTCCAAGAAAAGAAGGGCACTTGTATGTGGAGTGGTTTTTTTCACAGACTAAGCAAATTTCAATAGATTTCAATGGACATTCATTCCTAGGATGCCTCCTGGTGCATCTAGGACAAAAAATGGTCAAGGCTCTCTTTGCTTCCTCCTACTGCCTCTTAATGTTCATGGTGTCCATTTGCAGGGCAAGGGTTTGCAGCATCTCGCTTTTGAAATCTTCCAGCATCTTTCCGATTTCACCCTTGACGGATGAGTTGGAAGACAGTGTATTAACCATAGTTTGACTACCCCTACCCTTTTTCCTGGCTGCCCTAGAATGGTATCTAAATACAACCTTGATATCCTCATAGGGTAACTGGTAGATATATTCTCCTGTTAACAAATGTAAGGTATCCAAAGGATCTTCTCTTACTCCCCTAAGCAGGACCAAATTTAGTGACTCAAGGTCAAGTGTGCACCTAGCCCTTTTGTAACTAAGATGGAATCTTTCTTCATAATCCTCTCGGGATTCATCATTGCCTCTGGTCATCCTGTAAATTTCTTCTTTAGTATCCCTTGAACGACATTAGTCTCGATATTTGTTGTTAAAGGCATGTTGCATCTAAGCCCAAGTTGTGATGCTATCTCTAGGTAAAACCATGAACCAATGCAATGTTGCATCCTTGAGGGTAGATGGAAATAAATTTAACCTTTTCTCATCATTTGTATAGTCATAGGTTTGGCATATAACAAAAAAATCAAACAAGAAAGTTTTGGGGTCCTCTGTGGTTAGGCCATGGAAATGAGGTAGGGCAGAGGGGCTTATATTTTTCATCTTAGTGTCCCCATTGGTTTCCTCATGGGGAATGCACCCTCAACTCTCTCTTTATTCCCTCTGCCATTTCTATTTTCAACCATTGGTTCAGTAGGAATGGGTTCCTCTTGTTCTTCTTCCCCTATAGTTAGGTTGCTCACCTAAGGGTTCCTCTAGTTCATAGCCACCGAAGAAGAGAGAAGGTTGGCTGTTGGATGCAGTGGGGGTTTTTGGCAAAAATTTCCCTAAGTTGTCCCTATTCCTATGAGGCATCAAAGGAAATATTTTTGTTTTGGTTTTGTATTTTTTTTTTAACTTGGAAAGTACTTGCAGAATTGAAATTGCTGATTGAATGAAAATTATTGACAGAATGAAAAAGATACTTGCTAATTTGAAATCTTACCTGCAAAATAAAAGGAAAGAAAATAATGCAAAATGAAAGAAAGGAAACAACTAGATTACTCTTGCACAAATAAACTAACAGCAGAAAATTGAAGACAATAAATAGAAGAAACGAAAGAAATAATCACATTCTACTCAGACACTTCCCCGACAACGGTACCAAAAAGTGATAAGAGCTAGTATTGCAACAAGGATGCTGCAACTCCTAGGCTACCAACTTTACTTATCAACCCAGGGTTTGTACAAACTTGGAGGTGATAGTGCTGTATGCACAAGTAAAAGAGATGGTCCTGCCTGTTGTCATTGTTCAGCTGGTGAGAGACCACTGGGGTTCCAATCCAGACTTCTACAGACACAAAAGAAGCCTGATTCTTTGATGGAAGAAAGGTAAATGTACTCTAAGAGAGTTACTCTACTGCATTAATGGAGAAGGTCAACATGTAATGCTAGATCACACCATTCCCTAATTAACCATTTAAGAAGCTATGCTAGGAAAAAATTCGAAATCAGTATAAAACAAATGCTAGTATCTAAGTTGCAGAAGTAAGAGGCATCAGACAATACTAATTTGCAAGTAAAAAGACTAAACTAAATATGTTTTTTCTTTTTTGGTATTTTATTCAAAATCAAGTATCCAAACTAATTGTTCTTGTGGATGTGGCAGGTAGATTAAGGGTGTTTGAGGATGGCTAGAAGGTTTATGAAGTTTTTAGATGGTGTGGAGGGTCCCTAGGAGGATCTTGGTGACTTCCTAGAGGTTTTCCATCAATTCAGACTCAAAACAGGCCGTTTCAAGAAAACCTACAGGATGTACTAGAAACCTACATGATGATCCTGTAGGAATTACAAGAAACTTATAGGATATAGCCAAGAGCTAAATGTGAGGTGTAGGAGGTGATGGGAGGCTTAGGAAAGGTCTTTGATGGGTGGAATTGAGTGGTAGAAGGTCTAGGATCACTCATGAGTCAATATCCAAGGTAATAGATGGCTAGATTCACTCAATGTGCTTGGGAGAACTTCTATGAAAAATGATGGAAAACTAGTGAAAGTGATGGTGAAAACAAGGGATGGCTAAGGTGGATGAAGTGGAAGGTGGTTGCTGCCTATGAATTCTTAGTCTCCTCTTGAAGCACATGGTCTGCATAAAACATGTGTGTCTTCCAAAAAGCTCTGCAACAAGATACATTTTCATAAACTAGAAAGGCATAATTAATGAATCAATGTCCGATACTATTCATGAATAAAGTTGTTGAAAGGAATGAAAGAATGAGTGAGATATACTACAGAAATGGAGATGAAAAATATGACAATGAAAACTATCTTGCAAAATTAACCAAATACTAAATTAAAGACAACAAACTCCAAATCTCACAACAAAACTAGAAATCTGTTTTTTGGGGCTGCTTAAGGGTCCCTTCCTCAAGTCATGGTCCCAGAGGGAGGAAGTGAGGTCGAGATACCTAGTAACAACCTTGTGGTGATCCTTTTTCTCTTTTCTATTCCGCTACTTGAAATAAGGCACAAATGGAAGCAAACTATTAAACAACCAATCTAATCTACACTACTTGTAATGGAAATTCATCTAAAAAGCAAATTAACAATGAAGCTATGAATCTACACTAAACATACATGTACATTAAAGAGGAGCTTTGGTTGCTAGGGTTGGGCCCTAACCCAAGGGCTTTAGCCCTCTGAGTTAATTCAGTGCTGGCTCAAAACAAAACTCATTCTTATTACCAAAACATTAAATTACATCAATAGAACTATCACAAGTTTTGCAACTCCAAAATAGATTAGAGTTTTACAATAAAAAATACCAATCCTACTAAGGTCCTAGGCCTCTCTACTTATACATATGAAGTCCCCAATGATGTCCTTAAAATTAGGGAGGCTCGACTCCCAAACCCGAGATAAAAAAGTGCTTTATCTCTCACTTGCTCGACTGCCTTCTAGTCCTCATGATTTGGTTGGTTGCACTCCAAGCTGATGTTATGAATGGAGGAATATTCAAATGGAGGAGTAGTAAATGAGGAGGATTTACGTCCTACAATCCCTCTCCCTTGTCCCATTTGAGTTTTGACCTTGGTATTTGCCAAAATTCCTTGATTTTCTCCTTTAATCTTGCATTCAATGCATATTAGACCACAAAGCATAATATCGAACTGTAACTCACCTCATAAACAAAATATAATAAAAAACATGTAATAAGTTATGAGGAAAGTTGGTTTGACTAAGCTAGGAGGTGAACTAAGGCCCATATAATCACCCAATGATGAGGCTCATCAGTTATAATTCCTTCCAGAATGTTAATGATAACTTTATGAGTGGCATTCCTGGTAGGTATTGCTTCGATCCATTTGGTGAAGTAATAAGTAGCAACAAGAATCCAAGGATGTTTCCCACTTGAAGGTGAATGAATTTCACCAATGAAATTTAATCCACACTGCTGGAAAGGTGCAGAAACAATTATGGGCTTGAGAGGTAAAGACTTCAAATGCTTTTTAACAGTGAACCTTCGTCATTTTTCACATGCTCTCACCTCAGCACATACATCAGAAAATAAGCTAGGCCAAAAATAGCCAGCTCTCAATATTTTGTATGCATTATTTCTCCAATAATGATGACCTCCACAAACACTACTATGCATTCCAAATATGACCTTTTTAGATTCCTTTGGACCAATGTATCCTAACAAAACTCCTATAGGATCTTTCCAATACAAATGATTATCCTTGATGCAATACTTAATTGTTTTCAACTTCAAAGATCTCAGTTTGCTTTTATCATACTTTGGAGGGGGTTTAAAATATTTCAGAAAATAAACAACATCTTTGTACCAGCTACACTCAACAAGCTTTGAATTTCCTGTCATAATGTCAATAGGTTCTGAAATTTGCCCTTCTATATTATCATCGATGAAATTCAAACCCAACACTTTACAATTTTCTTCAGCAAGTAGTTTAGCTAATCCTTTACATTTGATTAGTTTAGTAGGCTTTATCTCTAAATCAAATTCAATAACTCTAGTCACCCATTGACTTCTCTTTCCATCAATATCAAGTTGAACCAGTGTCTCTCTAACAATAGATGAAGGGACAGAGGTTATCACTTGAGCATGCAGAATATAAACTCAAAAATATTTTAGAGCTTTAACTAATGCATAATCATGCTTTTCCCACATTTCATACTTTAATTCTCCATCTCCAAGAGCTATTCTAAAAAATGATATGGGCGCTTCTTTATTTTCTGAATATTTTTGTAGCAAAACAACAAAAATGGTGTCTTGAGAAGCAAAAGAGAAGATTAAGAAAGGTTTTGAATATTCAAGACATACCAAGTAAGGTGCTTCAATGATAGCCTTTTTTATCAACTCAAATGAATTTCTGGATTCAACTTTCCACTTGACTTCTTTGTCCTTCCTTAGCATACAAGTAATATGTTTCACCACTTCAACAAAATTTGGGATGAATCTTCTGAGAAAATTGACCTTACCAAGGAAAGATTGGATCTCTTTCTTGGATCTTGGAAGTGTTAAATCTTGAATTGTAATCACTCTTTTTAGATCACTCCTCACTCCATTTTTAGAATTTATGTAACCCAACATCTTACCTTCTTTGAGATCAAAATGAGACTTCTTCGGATCCAAGGATATACCATAGTTTCTACATTTAACAATTACTTGTCTCAAGTGCTGAAGGTGTTCTTGATCTGAAGTTGAAAAAACAAAAACGTCATCCAAAAGATGACCAAGAACTTTTCCTTCTCTCTAATGAATGCAAAGTCCATAGCACGTTGGAATGCAGATCTACCGTTCATGAGCCCAAATGGCATCTTTACATACATGAAGGTACCCCAAGGAGTAGTGAATGTTGTCTTCTCTCGATCTTCTGGCCAAACAGATATTTGATTATACCCAGAAAAACCATCTAACATGGAAATTATGTCTGACCAAGTCATCTTTTGAAGAGTATGCTCCATCTTCATCAATGGATAGTTATATTTCTTATATCTTTTGTTAAGATTTTTGAAATCCACACACAATCTGATCTCACCACTTTTCTTTCTTACTGGCAGTAGATTAGCAACCCAATCTAAGTATCTTAATGGAATAATGATTTTAGCATCCAATAGTTTCTTCACTTCCTTTTCCATCACTAGTAGCAATAGTGGATTGATTTGCCTTAAATTCTATCAAAAAGGTTTAGTACCATCTTTCAATGGTATTCTATGCTCAATGATAGATGTATCATATGTCTTAAGATCTTCATATTTCCAGGAAAGAACATCAACAAATTCACAAAAAAGCTTGTGATATTCCATCTTTCTTTCATCTAGTAAATCTTTTGACAACTTCACATACCTTGGTTCTTGTGTTGTACCCAATTTGTAAGCTTCTAATTCAACATCTGCTTCAGCTAACTGTGGCTTGACTGCAACATAATTCTAATCAAAATGTTTATCAAGTGGAATTAACCCCTTGGGAATATGATTGGTAGGAAGTTGTATGATAGGCTAATCAACAATTTGGTTTTTTAGATTTCTGGAATCTTGACGATCAACATCAACTTGTGTTAGGTCTTCTTCTTTATCAATATTTAGAACAACAAACTCTTCAACAACTTCAATGAATTTTCTGATCTCACGGTCATCTTCAAAAAATTTCCAGTGCTTAACATTATCAAGAAGTCTAGGTCTAAACCTAACTTCGACTTCATATTTCAACTTTATCGGCATTGGAATTTTGAATGAGCTAGCTGAAATAGAGAGTGAATCAGCTAGAATATTACTTTCTATTGGAACAAAAGAAATGTTAAAGGCTAGGAAGGAATCTTCTACATTGTCACATACTACATTCTGGCAATCTCTAAATCTAGGATGCTTAGTTTGATAAACATTTTTGATTTGCTGAATAATAAGTTCAACATCTCCAAAAATAGAAATTTAGGATATATTCATATATTTTTCCTTTTTTAAGCCAATTAATAGAGCTTCATATTCAGCCACATTATTAGTTGTCTCAAATTCAAGTTTGAAAGAAAAGTGAAACTTTCCTTCAAAGGAGAAATAAGAACAATCCCTGCACCAGAACCTTCTTTGGAACATGAGCCATCAAAAAACATTTGACATACCTTCGATCCTGCATGATTGATTTGATTTTCAACAGGCTTTAAAATCTGAAAACTTTCTATAGGCAAGGTAGAGTCATCCATATGTAGAATGCTTGAACCAACTCTAGTTGTTATAGCATATATTAAATGATTAGTAGGGTCTTTGCTGTCACTAATGATATATGCCAACTAAGCTTCTCTATAAAGTCTCCTTTGTTCTCCTCCAAAATTAGGAACAATAGCATAAGTTAAATCCATTTTCAAGGTTCCTCCCAACCTTTTAATCCATGATGTAGAACGTAACATACCAAATCTTGGAGGGATATCAGCTAAAACAATATCCATTACCATCCCTCTCATAGGTAACTTAAAAATACTTACTGCAAGGTCTTTGAGGACACCAAGGCACTAAAATTTCTAGGAATCAAAAGAATAGAGATCTTGGTACTCTCTAGTTATCTCAAGACCTATTTCATCCATAACTACCTTGGGCATTAAAATATGTGAAGCTCCAAAGTCCATAAGACAATTATGAAAGGTCTTTTCATGAATATTCAGAGATAGATAGAAGGGATGGTTAGAGTCATATCTATCTTCTACCAATGGAACTAAAATAACAGTGGACTTATCATCTTGAAGGTTAACAAAATTAGAGACTACCTCAGTAGGTGAAGGCTCCAAAGCTTTCATAAAAGTATTTTTGAAATCTTGATTTTTCATGAGTTCTACAAGGGGAACATGAATATTGATCTTCTAAATCTCATTTTAAAATTTGAAGGCAGAGTGTGGTTTGTGAGAAATTTTTACCTCAAGTGAAGGAAAATCAGACACTACCGGAATTTCTAGTTTTTCAAGTTCGGTCAATTGTTTCTCTGCTGGAATATTAGATGCTACTAGAATTTCCAGTCTGCCAGATTTTTCCACTGAAATTTTAATTGCATCTTTATTCTTCTTTGGCTATGCAATAGGCCTAGAAGTGTCATAAATTTTCTTTCATCTGAGATTGTATCTTCTTTGATGATCAGTTGCAATTATGGAATTATTAGAACTCACTTCATTATTCTGAGTATATGACATGAAGTCTTCATACTGTTGTTGTGTGAGATGAAACATCCATTTTTTGTCACTAAGACGATTTATATCAGCACCTATTTCCAACCCTTCAACTTCTTCTTCATTTTCAAATATAACATTCTACAAAGGAGGCTACACCTTTCGATCATCAACATCTCTTCTTTCTCTCTACAAAATTTGAGGAGCGTTAGGTCTTCTAAACTGTTGTCTATTTGGAAAGTCAAATGAAACATTTCTGGTAGTAGATGGTCTTGCTTCCATCTTCAACTTAGAAATATCAGTAATCAATTATTTGACCATCTTGGTAAGCTCATCTAGCTTAGGATCTATGTAAAAAATTCCTAAAGTAGAAACTTCAGCTTTTTGCTTTCTTTTTTCTCTCTGCCAATCGCTCCTCTGACTTTATTAGTTGCTAATATATTTGATTCTATCTCCATTGCATTGTCCTGCATTTGTGATAGCATAGAAGATCTTCTTTCTTTGTAATATAAACAAAAGTCAGGATCAAAAGGACCAACATAAGTGATTTTAGTTGAAGCTTCGGTGGGCTTGATTTCAGTAGGCATCTTGCTATACATTTTATTGAATCTCTTAGAAAAATAAGAAACTAATTCTCCTTCTTTTCTTTTGATTGCACCAACTTTTGTGATATAATATAAAAGAATCTTTCTTGTCACCCCATTTTCTTAAAAATGTATCATCTAGGACTTCAATTCCAGTGATGCTACTAGCCATCAAAGATCTGAACCATTTCCTTACATCACCCTCAAGGCTTCGAACAAAAATTGTTATGAAACCAGCTCACAAAAAGATAGAAAAGAGAGATCAACGCCTTAGAATTTAGCCTCTTCGAGGGGGCAACCTCCTTTACATTATACAGATGAACAATTCTTGGATGATACAAATGAAAAGACCTCCTTTCTCTATATAGGAGTCTAAGGGGTCATAATATGATCAGAGCCGACATAACAATAATAATGTAAGGGCTCAATAATAACAATAGTGGGCTTCTATGGGGCACAATAATAACAATATGGGCACTACATGGGTACATCAATATAATAAGGGGGTTTTACTAATAACAATAAGGGGTTAGAACTAGTAGTATAGGGGCCTAACATGCCCCTCTCCTTAAAAAAGTGTTGTCCTCAATGCTGGAGTAGTTCTTGATGTTTCTGTACAAAATTCTTGTCCTCCCATGTGGAATCTTTAGTGGGTAAGTTCTTCCACTTGATGAGATACTCTAAAATTGATTGATTCTGTAGCTGTCGGGCTCTTGTTTCTGTGACTGCTCCAGGTTCCAATATGATTTTTCCTTCCTCTTCAATTTTTGGAAATATTGTTTGAATTGGGATCTTTCAACTTTTGAATAAGTGGCCATACTCTTCATCCTTATTCCATTCATCCCTTGCTCATTTATCAATCTGGTTGGATAATAAAAATAGCAAAAAACAATGCTTCCACATCCTCATCCTTTCTTGAGAGTGCATCTGCAACAAAATTTTGCTTCCATTTTCTATAGATGATGTTAAATTCATAACCCAACATATTTGTGACACATTGTTTTTGTTCTTCTAAAGATAATAATTGTTCTAAAAAGTATTTAAAACTATCATGATCCATTTTTACCTTGAAGTGTCTTCCCATTGGGTAAGGTTTCCATTTCTTAAGTGCATGTAGTATTGCCAACATTTCATTCTCATAAATAGCTTGCTTGAGATGTAGTCGTAAAATTACCCAATCACGTACATCAAAACATTTTTCACTACGATGTTGATCTACCTGTTGTTTCATTTGATTCTGCACCAAAGTGGCATTATCCTTTAAAAGTTGGAGAACTTGTTGTTGATGCTTGATGTGATCTCATTGCTTGAACCTTTTTCTTCTTGAGATGTCCTTCTAGCTTTAGGGTTTGATGAGTGGTAATTTCTTCCAATGCTTTATAAGATATGGCTAGATTCATTTCTTGATGCTCGATGTGATCTTTTACTTCTTGAACATATTTCTTCTTGATATGTCCTTCTATATTGGTAATTTGAGGAGTGGTAATTCTGACCAATGCATTAAAAGATATGGTTGGATTCATTTCTTCTTTCTTAATGTGATCTTTCACTTCTTGAACCTTTTTTTTATTCATATGTCCTTCTATCTTGAGAGTTTGAGGAGTGGTAATTCTTACCAATGCTTTACAAGATATGGTCAGATTCATTTTTTCTTTCTCTGGGGTTGGTTCCTGGTGTATATAATCTTCTTTTGATGTTTCTTGATCCTTTTCTTCATTCTATTCATAATTTATGTAAAATAATTTCTTCTCAGCACACTTATGACCTTTAGTGCATTTGCTATCACAATTGTAATAAATCCCTTTTTCTCTTTTTTCTTCCAATTGTTGTGGTGTCACCCTTGTAGGTTTTGGAAGGCTAGGAGAAGAAAAACGTCCATAATTATAGTCATGAGTGGTTGGATTCCTTGTGTCCGTCATTTCGCTTTCAATTTTTCTTGCCCACGTGAATGCCTTCTCCAATGAATCAGGTTCCCAAAGACGAAGCTCATGTTGAATCTTATCCTTTAAAGTCCCTATGAAGACATCAATCCTTTGCTTCTCTGGAATATAATTTACCCTTCTATTCAATTTTTGAAAGTCCTCAATGTGCTTTTCCATTAAACCCTTTTGTTTGAGATTGATCAATTGGCTAAAGAAGGAGTTTCTCTTTGTATCCTCATAATGTGTTATCATTTCCTCCATGAAAATTGACCACGTAACAAGTGGTTTACGAGAAAAAATCCCTTTATACCATAAAAATTGATCGTGTTATAAATATGAAGATGCAATGCATACCTTTTGTAATAGTGGTACACCATGTAGATCAAAATATCTCTCCATCTATAGTATCCAATTAACCGGATCCTTGCCATCAAACTTCCTCATCTCGCTTTTTCTTGATTTTAGAAGCTCGATCTTGAAACAACTGTAACTTTATACTTTCACATCTGTGAGCTCTAAAATTGTGATCTGAAGTAGCCCTCTACGTCCTCTTTCCAATGCCATAAGTCTGATCCAAATTGGATTCTCCAAGAAATAGTTATGAAACATCTCCCACAGTGACCTGATTATAGACTAGTTCAGTAGAGCGAACTTGTATGACGTGCCATGAGTCATTGTTTCGACCTTTGGTTTTGAAAAATATATAAAGAAACTACAGTCTGTCCTCTTTCTATACCTTCTTATGAAATTTCAATCCAATGCTCAGAGAGAAGGTTGTGACGATTTTCCCCAGGTCACTTGTTTGGAATGTAATTTAGGAGTCTGTAAAAAGACCAATTGCCTCAGATCATATCTCCGCAAATATAGTGCACAAAGCTCTGAAATTCGGACCCAAGGTTCAGCACGATGTCTTCTCAAATGGGTTTTTTGTTTAGCTTCTGAAACATCACAAAAAAAAAAGTTATAGCAAAAATTCCATGATGACCTATTTGGAGCAGTGAAACCCTAGAATCCAAAGCTCTGATACCAAATGTTATGAAACCAGCTCACAAAAAGATAGAAAAGAGAGATCAACGCCTTAGAATTCAGCCTCTTCAAGGGGGAAACCTTCTTTACATTACACAAATGAAAAATTCTTGGATGATACAAATGAAAAGACCTCCTTTCTATATATAAGAGTCTAAGGGGTCATAATATGATCAGAACCGACATAACAATAATAATGTAAGGGCTCAATAATAACAATAGTGGCCTTCTATCAGGCACAATAGTAACAATATGGGCACTACATGGGTACATAAATATGAGAAGGGGGTTGTACTAATAACAATAAGGGGTTACAACTAGTAGTATAGGGGCCTAACAAAAACTCTCATCCAAACATCTTCATGCTCAATGTTCAGATTATCAGCATAAGCATAAAAATCAGCAAGATGTTCTTCAGTTGTTGCCTTGCCTTCACCATTAACTTTAGGCATATACTCGAGATAATCTCCTATGGTAATGCATTCATAGGCTGAGGTAAAACTAAAGGAGCATACCTAGCAGCAACAATTGCATCCATTCGGTTAGGGGTGGATTATGACCTACCATGGTGTGAGTTACTGTGGTTTGTGGAATAACAATTGGAGTTACTGGGATTTGTGGAATAAAAATTTGAGGATTTTGAATAGTAGATGAGGAAGCACCAACACTCGATGTAGAGGTTGTTTTTTGACTGGAAAATGAGAGAGGTACATAATTTTTTGTAAAATCAGTAGACAAAATTTGTTGTACTTTTTCAAGAATAGATTTGAAAACCAGAAACAGAAGAAACATTCTTGCATTTACTATTTTTCTTGATTAGCTTCTTAGGACCGAGGAATTAGTTTTTCAAAGGAGAATATGGGTTTTCCATGGTTCTAGCCTTTCTTGGAGCCAAAAGTTCAACAATGGAGTTGCTAGGTGTAAAGTAGTCTAAAAAGACAGTTGGAACTGTACACCTTAGAACCAGAATTATAACTTTGTCATTTACCGAGGGATAAACTTCAATTCGCCTCCCCGACAATGGTGCCAAAGATGTTAGTGCAAGAAGTTACTCCTAGACTACAAAAGGAGTAATCCTTACACATCATGATTCCATTTCAAAATTTAAAAGGGTTTTTTGAGTGTTGGGATGGCTTCTGAAGGATGTTTTGAAATGATTGTGTTCCTCTTTAACTTTCATGAATTTGGCAAGCTATGGCTTGCATAAATTGTGTGGTTAAGTGAGTAATATAGGGGAGCAAGGGAAAAGGAACACGTAGTTGATAATTATCCTAAAAAGCTAAGTGTCTTAAGATATTCACTTCAACTACATAAAGCCTTGTAACAAACTCTGTTTTTTTTGTAAAGAAAATAACAGTTAGAAAGTGAGAAAGTGTATAAAGTATTTCACAAATCCTTTGTGAGACCTTTACTAAAAATTTTTGCTTGAACTGATATTATGATTTACAGGAGACTAGAGAGTAGATAAGTCACCATTAGATCCTCTTAGTGGTTCTCACTCATACTATACTAGCTACTGTAATTTTTCATTTAAATATTAAAACAAGTTTGACAAAGGAGACAACAACTAGAAAGTCGAAAACATGTATAGATTATCTCACAAATCCTTTGTGAAACCTTCACTAGGAAGTTCTACTTGAACATATATTATAATTTATAGAAAACGGGATAGTAGATAAGTCATGATCAGATCCTCTTAATGATTCTCACTCATACTATACTAGCTACTGCAAATTTATAATTCAAAAAATTGGAACAAGGAAATAGACAAACCACATATTAGATATGACTTGAATGACAAAATCCTTCAACATGAAGTGCAAAAAAAGATATTTTATTAAGTTGAGTCTTTAGGTGAACCAAAATCCAACCCTGAAATGATATTTACAAAATATATATATAGGGAGAGAGGCACCAATTCCAACTCTCCTAAATTGGTGGTTCCACTATTTCTTGATTACATGGGTGTCTTTCAGATATTAAAAACATCTCCCATCGAATCACAAAAGAAATTACAGGTGTAGATGAGAAGAAGAGGAAGAATGACACTTTGCTACTGGAAAAACTAACTGGCTGCCCCTTTTGTGGCTAAATTTTCTCTTTATGGTCTTGACTATTGAATGACCATATGGCTTCATTAAATACAACCTTCAATAACCACATAAATATCTCATATCCATCATATTTCTTATCCATATTGTTATGGGTTTCTATCTTTCCAAAACTAGCCCGGAGGTCTTCTTCTAACAACTGTATATTTATGTTGAGAATGGTGCTACTGGAAATTCCGGTAATACCTGTAATTGCGAAAAAACTAGAAACACTTCCGACATTTTTGGTAGGATAATTTTTCCACTTCAAAACTTTAACATAAATGCTTTGAAAATAACTTTCATTCCATGTCAGTTGCAGCCTCTGCAAGCTTATCCAAATTTGTTTTAATTCTAGTAGATTTAGACCTTGTGATTTTGGTTGTTTTCCTTTGATGATGGCCTCCTTCTTTTTTGCATTCTTTTTGGCCCTTTCTTCTTTTGGAAGGCTTTGATGGCTGGTCCATGGGAGCTTTACCCCTTTTCTTCTTCAAGGATCTTCCGATTTCTGCAATTGAAGGATCCTCAGTCTACAACTCTAATGGTTGTTCCTCTATAACTATTACTTCAGTAAGTAAACTAGGACTATTTAGGGCCTTTGATTTCAATATGTATTTGTTCTTTTCCCTAGTATGTCTCCTCCTCATTGTAGCAACTAGTTTGAGCTATTCTTTCTTATTTTTACTGGTTCTTGTATACCCTGATTCCTTCAGTATTTCCTCATCATAATCGAGAGGTTGGTTTTCTTGTTGATATTCATGTGCTTCCAAAATTTCAGGAAATTCTCTTTTGCTGCAAGTTTTCTTCTCCAAGTTCTTACATAAAACTTAGGAAGAGTTCTAACAAGGGAAACCATTTTTGAGCTTTTTGTTTTCTGGGTAGAAGAGCTTTCACCTTGCTCCTTTCTCTTTTTAGATTCAGCAACTAAGGGTTTCTCTTTGCTGCTTTTGGCACCTCTGCTCACACTTTCCCTATTTGTCTTTCTTTTAGAGCTTCCTTCAAATGATACAGTTGATGTCCTATTTCTATGAACCTATGTTGAAGAAGATTTAGAAATTTCTTGGGGTTTTGATGTAGGTTGGCCTGCCTTGTAAAACAAGAAATGGTCCCAGGTTTGGTTTCTGTTTTTTAGTTCTTCTTCAACTAGAACCTTGATAATTTCCTGATGATACAAGCTATATTATGATGCTTCCTGAAGTGTTTGAATCCTGGTTGCCATTTTAGTTAGGCTCTTCAATATGAAATAAGGTGGATTAAGAATCCTCATACCTGCAAAATGAGAAAGAAACCTCATATGGTAAAGAAAAACTACTATATATCTTCTCTCACAAGTGAGAAAAATCTTAACCAGTTTGACTGTTTCTTCCCATTGTTTCTTAACATAATTGTTGGGAATTACTTTGGCTTAGTTAGGATCTCTATATTCATCTTGGATAAAAGCGTTGAGATCTCCTCCTATAATGATTTTTCCTTTAAACCACTTTTCTCCTTCATGGGGAAGGTTAAAAGCCTCTGCAATTGATTGTTCTAAAACATGCAACCTAAGGCCGAAGATGGTAGCCTCCTGTCCATCGAAAGTTTGAGAAAACTCTTGAGATACACCTTGATGTGAGTCTCCTAACCTTGTGGAGAGTGGATGCCAGCCTACCTGAATAAACAACCTTCTAGCCTTTGGATTAACATCAACTAGCTCAGCTCCTTTGGGTTCGATTCTTTTAAGCTTTCCACCTTTCCTAGACTTTTGTGCTATAGAATATCTGCTTGTTGGTTATGAAGAATAGGTGTCAAATTGTGGAAGCTTATCCAACAGCTATTGAAACTATCTTGAATTCAGCTACCTGAAAATCTTGGATGTGTTCTTTAACCTCCTCAACAAGTGTCTCCTTAGCTACACTTCAGAAATGTGAAATTGTGACATTTCCTTCACTTTCGAATATTTGAGATGAAGTTATGGTCCAATATCCCATGCGTATAATACTTCATGATCACATAATATTTCATGTCATAATAGACAACATGTAGTATTAACGATGAATATGAGTTGCCTTAGAGAGTCCAATTGATCTGCTAAAGGTGGCTGTATGAGATTTTTTGCAAATTTGGCAATTTTCCTACATTAATTCGAACTGGCCAGAAATTCCAGTAGCGCATCCTGTGGAACAAAAAGAATGGCCATCAGAATTCAAGAAAATAGCTGAGACTGACGTTGTGGACACACTTAAAATTTTGGGAAACACAAGTTATTTAAGATGGGTGGGGTAGGCAATGGATGTGACTGACACTTAGCAAACACGATCAACCCAAACAATTAACCACTACCACTTGACTTGACTTGAAGTTTGAGACCTATACAATCACGAAACCTTATGATTTGGATTAGATATTCCATGATTATGACACATGGACAATTGAAAATAGTTGTGTTTTTGACTTTATTTTAAAAATGGAAAATGCTACCAGAAATTATGGTAGCATTAGAAAAATTAAAAAAAACAAGAAATAACACAAGAACGAAAACATTGTCTGAAAAATAAGGAAGACTGTCTGAACGAGAAAATCGGGTGCTACTGGAAATTATGGTAGCGTTTTAATTTTTTTTGAAATTTACAAAATTAATCCTAAAAAATAAAAATTCCAAAACCTACTCATGACTTAGCCTAGAACTGTGCTAACACATTCCTCTGTGCAGTGGCAAGACAAAGCTTTCGAAGGACATTGATGAAAGTAAGGTCATGCTGCATACACCCTTGTTGCTAGAAAAAATCGTCTTCGAAGGACCACGCCTGGTGCGCGTCCCCCTTAAAATTGGAGGATTGGGGTTTGGCTGATACGGAGCGCTTTCCCCACTTATCGATAGATCAACTCATGCACCTCATCTTCTATAAAGACTCTGGTGTGACCACACTGGAGCCAAAAAAGTGGGTAAAATGGGTGGATAAGGCCGGTATGTTAAACAGATGTGGGTACTGCATTATAACCACGTGCCCATAACCATGATAGTGATCAAGCAACTGTTGTGCTTGGTGCACTATGGGTTATTGTGGCTAGAGGAGCTGATACCAATCACTGGCACGTTGATCCATAGGATCACTCGGCTGCCGCATGTAGGAGAAAATACGACCATGGAATTTGGCGGAAAGACAAGTGAGCGCAACCTCACCAAACTGATGAAGGATAAATTTAAGCTCGCTAAGAAGCTGTGCAACTAATCCATCATTAGCATAACCAACCCTATGGTCAAGCTAGCTGCTCAGATCCTGGCAGGAATGATTATGAGGGATTGTCGTGCAGATGAAGTGCTAACATAAGAAGTTTCATTAATGTCCAGTGTGTGGATGGCATACAGTTCAATTGCTGGAGTGCACGAAGTGAGTACATAGTTAGCAAAGGTTCAATTTGAACTAAACCTTAAGATTACAAAACTTGCATTGAAGGCCCCAACCTTTGACTTTGCCAGAAGTCAGAGAGTAGCATGAGGCAGTTTTCAAGGACATCATTGTAGAAATAGATAGCGCAATAAAGGATTGCACTGTGCTCTTCGAGTAGTCACTTAAAGTAGTCACAATCTTACAGGAGGATCCAAATATGCAGAGGCTAGAAATAGAGGTGCGAAAGCTACAACAATGATATGACGAGGTTAAAGTGACGGCGTGCCCCGTCTCCATTACCCAAAGGCTAACAAAGTTGCAGGAAGAAAAAGTGCTGAAAGAGAAGGTGGATGCAACACAACACAGGGAAGCATTATTGAAGACTCGGTTGAAGCCTTGGCTAGATGAAGCATATGTGCTCATGGCCTCCATTGAAGGCAAAATAGCTAGTCTGGAGGAAACACAATAGAAGGTATAGGTAGATGGTGTAAGGCAAGTGATAGAGCAGTTGGTCAAGCAGATGAAGTAGGTGGAAACACAGTGCACCGCCGAATTCGTAGTGGTACAAGTGGAGCTAGGAGGTCTTCGCGACAAGATCTTCGCACCAGCAGAGTGACTTGAGGACGAGTGGTCAGATTTGTGTTGGGGACTTCTTGGGAATGGGTCCCCTGGGGTCAATTTTTGGGTTAAAAGCCCAAGTTTTGGGGAAGAAAGCCCAAATTTTGTTTTAAGGAATGTAGAATCTTTGCATTTTGTGGTCACGGAGCGTGAAGATGTAAGCAGTCAAAAAGGGTTTTGTTCCTTGGTCCATGGACCATGGGATTGTATAAAAAGGGAGTCTTAGAGGAGTCTAAGGTAGTTCAGTTCAATTGAGCCTTGTTATGTTTTATGCATGGGTCTATGAGAGCTAAGATTGAAGTGTCTTAGCATAGGAAGAGCCTTTGTAGCTGAGTGCACTGAGGCCTAGGGTAGAAGTCCATAGCTAAGTGGGTGGACCCCCATAGCTGTGTATGTAGGGTAGTTAGAATATGTACTAGAAATTTGGATTATCAATAAAGAAAAGTATTCTAGAATTATCTGTGCATGAATTATTTTACTTATGTTATGAATGTGTGATTATTTTATGTTGAACACTAGGGTTATGAATTAATTCTATATTGATGCATGAATCCATGTATTTTACTTTTTGATATGAATGCAAGTAAGAATATCTGTTTACGCGAAGGCAACCGTAATGCATGTTAATGTTAACAAATACTTAAGTGAATTTGATTACAGAAGTAAGAGTAATTATAGAGGCGTGTAAGGGCCTAATCTATCTATTTAGGGTCTGCAAAGGATGATCCAAGACTTTTGCATAGACTTTGGGGATGGATAAGAGACGTACTTTGATTATCCCTAAAGGGCTTATCGGTCTGCATGAAGGAAGGTTTAGGGTAGAAAACCAACATCACAACCATCTCAAGGTGCAGAAACTTGGTTCCTACATCCCCCCATACTGCTTCTAGTGAGGCTTTAGTCTGCAATCCATGGATTGATGCCAAAAGGGCCAGTAGTGTAGGGATTTTCTTGGCTGCTTAATGCTGAACCTGGGTCGGGGCCCATAAAGCCAACAACAATCTTCTTACCATAGAAGTAGCATTGATTCTAGCATGAGGGGTGAGTGACATGGAAAATTATCGAGCTACATGATTATCATATCCTCTAAGGAGCTCGAAGAATCCCCACCATTAATTCCTTCTAAATATCTCTGGCATAGGGGGATGGAGGTGTATTTTGGATGTCCCTATGGACTCCCTTCTATTGTAACCTCCTGTCATTTTGTCCTCTCTGGCAATTTGACTATAGTGAGTTAATGGTCTAGCTCTAAATCTTTCCAAGGTGATTGACGGTTTAGATTTTATGAGGGTGACTGAACTTCTCTCTTTATCCCCACACAATTCCTCCACACAATTTTGTCTACCCTCTGGCCCATTGTAATTACTAAAGAAAAATGTAGATTTGATTTTTTTTTTCTTTCCTAGCTACCAAGTCAAAACATAGAGGATATGGGCCACCTACTTTTCACTGTGATGCCTTGGGTGAGGAGAATTTTTGAATAGATGGGCCCTAGGCACTCCCTTACAGAGTTTTTTGAAAATTCCCATTGTTTCCTGTAGTTCTTTGTGTTTCCTATAGGTGTTTGAGGCTTTGGAAATGGGGATGGATGATGGAGAGATGGTAGGCATGGGAGATATGAAGTGAATGAAGGAAGAATGGGGCATTTCTTGGGTTTCTATCCTCTGAAATTGGTGTCCTCTGTTTCCTTTAAAAACCTATAAAAAATCACAAAATTTTATTAGTGGGCAGGTTTTGA
The DNA here is from genome assembly GCA_000404065.3 of Pinus taeda. Lineage (NCBI taxonomy): Eukaryota > Viridiplantae > Streptophyta > Pinopsida > Pinales > Pinaceae > Pinus > Pinus taeda. The sequence continues at coordinate 195,139 of APFE031149124.1, forward strand.
GGTCCCTGCCATGTTATTTTTTTTTTGAAAGGCGTAGAGTTTGCCTCAAAGGAGGTTTTCCACCTGTTTTCCTACCCTAGGCACATGAAGGGAGGTTTTCACCTAGGGATAATTTTTTTTTTTCACTCTTGGGTTGCCTCAAGGAGGTTTTCAACCCCAAAAGCTTGTCTCAGGTGCCTCATAGAGGTTTTCAACAATCTCCTTATTGTTTTTTCTTTTTTCCATTTTTTTCAAAAATAAAACAATGTTCAAGAATTTTTATGAGATGGAAGCTGAGACACTTCCAAGCACATTCACTTCCTTACTAATGGTACTAATGAATTATTCCCTTGATAGAGGTATTTTATAGGATTTCAATCTATATCCCTTGACCATTAAGGGGATAACTTCTGCATCATTAGTCCTTACTTGCACAACCCCATTGTCATGACACTTCTCTATCGGATATGGGCCCAACCACCTAGTCATCAATTTTCCTTTGAAGTCCTTGAACCTGGATTCATATAGCAGAGCCCAATCACCCTCTTGAAAAACATTGTCTTTGATGTTTTTGTCATGCCAAACCTTTCTTTGTACTTGAGTCACCTCTATGTGTAGGAGGGCATGCATCCTGAATTCATCTAAACCTTTGAGCTGGAGTAGCCTCTCTTATTGTTCCCTTGTAACATCCAAATACAACTATGCTGCCATTCTCAAAGTGTTGTACTCAAAATCAATGGAGAGTAGAGCCTTCTTCCCATAGACCAAATCATAAGGGGTGAAGCCAGTGGTTGTCTTCCAAGTTGTATTATAGGCCCAAGTGGTCTCCACTAGTCTGTCAACCCAATATTTCATTCTGCCACTTACAACCTTTGTGAGAATGCTTTCTAATGCTCTCCAACATATACTTTCCCATTGGCCCGAGGATGGTAATAATTTGACTTCTTGTGGTTGATCTTATGTTGACTCAATAGATTCTCAATCAGGTGTGAGGTGAATTGAGTGCCTTGATAAGTGACTAGCTCTCTCAAGTACCCAAACTTGTAAAACACATTCTCCCTTAAGGACTTAGTCACTTTCTCTTCTATTGCTACCTTGACAACCTTCGTTTCAGCCCACCTTTTCATGTAATTAGTGCACACAATTATGTACTTTTTCTGTGTTGGGACAAGGTCCCCTAGGGTAAAGTTTTGTAATAATTTTTGGTAAACTTGTAAAGTCTCCACATTTTGAGGGAATGAAGCACGAAGGTCATAGGAGTAAAAAGGGGATTTAGTCCCTTAATGTGCTAGAATATAGGGATTTTTGAGACCCACCCAAAATCCGTGGACCATGGCATTGTAAAACTGAAGGCTATATATAGAAGAGTCATAGTGAGTCTAGGAAGTAACTTGAGATAAAATATTTGTATGGGCAAGTAAGCTAAGGCATAAAATTTTGTTTCATGTACTTAGGCGAAGGGGAAGACTCCTACAATTGAGTGCATGCGCCACTGAAGCTAAGTGTGTAGGGAAGAAGAGTCTGTAACTAAATTTCTATATAAATAAAAAAATGTTTTGAAGCTCTACTTCTGTATCTGTGCATCTATATTTACTTATGCAATTTATGTGTATTTTCTCTAATATTCTTAATTTATATGAAGTAACATTTAATTCATGTGTGAAAGTAGCAGATCTATGTTTTTACTTACTGTTATGAATGATTAAAGCATTTCGTGAAGGTTAAGATTATGTTTTAGCGAGTTACTGCAATTGTTTGTCTTTTAAGGATTAGGGTTTGCGAAGACTGAAAGAAGCCCTAGAAGCCACATGAACCCATCACATTGACCTTTGGATGCAAAAAACTATTTTTTTCGTCGCTGAGTATTGCTTTGGGTGAGACTGTAGCCTGTGCTACACAGGTTGTTTCTGAAAGGGCCGGTAATTAGGGTTTTGTTGGTTGGTGCAGCTAACTGTGAACCTGGGTCAGGACCCCTAAAACTAGAAAATGGTTATGTTTCTAGGACTAGGATCTATATGAGGAATGTGTGATGTCAAATAAATGGTTCCCAAATAAGAAAAAAGTCAAGAAGAGGATAGATCAAAAGATGCATGAATTCACGGCTTAGAAAAATAGAAGTCTGCATCTATCAAATGAAGAGTGGTTGAATAGATAATTGTATACCGACTAAAAAAAAAATTATTCTATTCTTTTCCATGTGAATTACACGAGTGGCTGTCTAAATTAGCGGATAGTCAGGGTACGTGGAAGATTGACGACCCTATTGTGTGAACCCAAGAACTGGTGAAGTGCTTGGAGGCTTTAGAAAAAAAATTCATACGGGTTGTCGATCATTGCATCGATAGTATTTTGGGAGGATTCATTACCCAGTTTGTGACTGATACATCCACCAGTTATAAAAAAGAAGAGCATAGGTTTTTCAAGGGGCCAAGAGGTAAGTACCTGAAGTCCTTGAAAAAGTGGATTAAAATGTTATTGTGAAAAAAATGATTATGCCACTACATTAATGTTTACAAGAGATTTGAGGGGAGCTACGTGAAGTGGGAAAACATTCAAAAGAGACCTAGATCCAGGTGCTAAATACATTCCTCTATTAGGAGCATATGATAATGACGAAGAAAGTAGCATCTTGAGGACACGACTAGGTGCACTGTAGGGGGTAAGATAGAGTATCACAGGGATAATGAATCCTTCCACTCCACCTCCACCTCCATCATTTAACATGGAAAACGCGATGGAGATGCCTGTGTTTAAGGGTTTGGGGACTCAAGACATTGAGAAATATTGGTTCGTAGTAGATGATGTATGGAAATCATAGCAAATTACTGATGATGACATGAAGAAAGCACAATTGCTCATGATGCTACAAGATAGAGCACTAAGTTGGTATATCAAGTTTTGTTTAGGTAAACCCAATCCGACTATGCTGGAAACATAGCAAGGGCTGAACAATGAGTTTAGGAAGCCTAAATTGTAGTCCCAGTCAGTGACAGAGTTTAAAGAGATCAAGCAGAGGGTAAATGATTCTGCTTGGGACTTTGATCAAAGGTTGAAGTGTCTGATCCAATAGGCCAATATGAGGATCATAGATGATCAACACAGAGACTGGTACATTTCTTCGCTATTGCCTCATCTGTGGTTGCCATTGTCTTAACAGAAAATAGGAACACAAGCGGAAGCCTTGGATATTTCCATGAGGTCGGAAGCTTCACCCATGTATGATATGGATATGGGGGTACAACAGATTCAGTCACAGTTGGCCACTCTACATCTAGAGTTATAGAGCCTTAAGAAGGGAAAAGAAGTCCGGCTCGAGGTGCACGCAGAAGTTTGGTGCTTGAAGTGTAAGGGTCGCAGTCATGATAAGGAACACTTCCCAGTATACTAGAATTATCTTATTGGGGGAATTCCTATCCCCATGAAATGAGAAAACATCACTCAACCGAGTATAGGAGTACCATTATGGTGTTCTATTTGTCAAATTTATGGGAAACACACAATTGATAACTATTATCTCCTGCAAAAAATTATACAGACTCCGCAGGATTTTTTTTTTCACTTTCTACAAATCGATAGGTCATGATGAACGCACCTATCAAAGTTATGAATTGATGATGGAGCATACCCCTACATATAGGATGCAAGTATAAAATTAGCCTCAAGATTAGGGTGTCGGTACGATGCATGGAGGGTTCCAAGGCTGAGGAAGAGGCTGCAGAGGAGGATATGGAAGGGGTATGGGCCAAATTATTTGTTACAACAGTGGGGAAGAAAGTCATTTCACGTGTGACTGTCAGAATTTGACACACCCTTCCTGTTATTATTATAGATAGTTTGACCATGTCATCAAATATTGCTCAATACTTATCAGGAAGATGCAAGAAAAGAAAACTTAGACCCAACAACCTATGGAGAACATCCAAATGATGAGGTCAAAGCCTCACGAAGCAGTATCTCCACTCTAGCTGATAAGGGGAAGCAGCCGGAAGTTAATGGATGGGTACGAAAGGCCACTGGAAAGGAAGTGGGCTTTCATCTAACCAAATAAAATGAAACCTTTATGGAGGCTAAGAAGAGCATCATGGAAGCCTCGACATCCGGAAGTTAGGGAGAATACAAAGGAAATGACAACATGCAGGACATAGACCATTCATTGTTCGTGAAATTTTTGAAGACTTGTATGAAGCTTCTAAGGGATAAAAAGGTAGTGGAAGGTGTAGAAAAATTAATAGATAATTGTACAGGTAAAAAAAAACTTCTGCTAGAACAATGTGCCATATGAAAAGTAGGCAAAAAAATAAGTGTATCGGTCACGAGACGAGGCTGACTACGCAAATTGGAGAGTACAAAATGGATCAGTTAATTCTTGATCTAGGATATGAGACAAATGTTTTGCCAAAGAAAACTTGGGAGAATGGGGTGACCTGTGCTACATTGCTCTCCCATCCAACTACAAATGGAAAATCAACAAAAGGTCATTCCTATGGGGAGCCTATATGGGGTAACAGTAAATATTGAAGGAGCAAGCACCCTAGCCGATTTTGAAGTAATTGAGATAGTTCATGATAGTAACCTGTACCTTGTGCTATTTGGCATTGATTAGACCATTGATATGGATTTGGTAATTAATCTCAAAAAGTGTAGAATGACATTTGAAAAGAAGGAGCTCAGGGTTATTGTTCCACTAGATCTGACTGAGGGTGACGATACACTGAAGCGGTCCGCAATTATGAAAAAGAAGATGACCTAGATCATATCTATAAGATCACTACGTGCAATGAGTACTATATCAACCCTACTCTGGATGGACGAATCGCATGGGATAAGGAAAATTCCTGCACTTGAGATTTTGATGAGGAGCTTGAGCATTGGTAGAACTGATTACATGAAGTATCGTTGTTGCACTGTAAGATGTTAACAAAATGGATTTGATAGATCTCCACTGAGGTATGAAATTTTCCTTATTATGATGGTTTAGGATATGTTAATTTAGTTTTGGATAATTTTGAGAGGGTTGTACCAGAGGAACAATAGCTCCAAGTTCTAGATATTGTGTTACGAGCTATGCATGCCCATTGGTGGGTATGCATAAATATAGATTTTTCGATTGGAAGGCGTACCAAAGAATGATGAAATTGAGGATTGGGTACGCCAATACTCGCTTGGTGGAAAAATACATAGGGAAGGATGATTCACCTGAGAATTTTGTGCGATGGATGAAAGCATGGGGAGAAGAACCACAACTGGCATGGGTTCATATCTTTTGCCACACATAGGATACCATACCCATGAACAGGTATTTTGAAACAGAGTTGCGACATGGGACAACAAAATGGGATGTTTTGATAGAAATTTTTATGTTGACTTTTAGCTTTGAAGATGGGTTTGAATGTATAGATGAAGCACTACAGATGATCAAAACTATGATATTCAATATGCATGACGAAATGGTTACGTGGGTACAACCAGATTGGAGTATGCAGCTACACCATGCGCTCAAATATTATAATGTGACCGGAGAAGCGAGTGAAGAAGATCCAAGAAACATCAACATTCTTGAGTTCGAAGGACAGTGAAAAGTTGAAGGACCTAAGGCACAAATACCTCATATATTAGAGCCTTTAAATACCAAGAAATTGAATATTGGATCAGAAGCATAGTGAAAATTTGTGAAGATAGGCAACTATTGGGATGAAGATACAGTTGTTAAAGTCACAAATTTGTTGCATGAATATCAGGACTTGCTTCCCACCAAGTTATCTTATCTGAAAGGGATAGTAGGGGATCTAGGCATTAGGAAGATTAATTTAAAGCCAGATGTAAATCCAGTAAAGTAGCTCCCCTACCAATTAAATCCCAAATATAAAGAAAGGGTGCACAAGGAATTGGATAAGATGCTGGAAGCTGGGATCATTAAACTTGTGGAGGAGCCCGACTGGGTGAGTCCCATGGTGGTTCAAGAAAAGAAGTAGTAGGATGAAATTCAAATATGTGTAGACTTGAGGAAGCTGAATGACACGTGCATCCATGATCCATTCCCTACGCCATTTACAAACAAAGTACTAGAGAATATTGGAGGGCAAGAAGCTTAGTTGTTCATAGATGGATTCTCAAGTTACCATCAGATCAAGATCATGCCGGAGGATCAAGCAATACTACTTTCGCAACTCAATGGGGTTGCTTTCAATACATAGTGATGCCTTTTGGACTCAATAATGCGTCAACAATATTTTCATGAATGGTAATTGTGGATTGTAAGGAATTTATCCATAAATATTTGGAGGTCTACTTTGATGACTGGACCGTGTTTGGGTTGTTCAAGTGCCATGTTTCCCATCTGCACCTCATGTTGGATACCTATCAAAGACATCAAATAGCCCTTAACCCGAAAAAGTGTATATTATGTGTATCGTATGGGATAATGTTAGGTCATGTGGTTTGCAAGTAGGGATTGATAGTAGACCCTGCCAAGATTGTAGTCATCATCAATTTGCAGGCCCCAAAGAACGTTAAGTAGTTGCACACAACATTGGGCCATACTAGATATTACAAAAATTTCATCAAGGAATATGCACAAATAACTGCACCGATCAAAATATTTTTGAAAAACAATGCAACATTTTGTTGGGATGAGGATTGTGAAAAACGTTTGGATGTTTCGAAGGAGAAAATGGTCACCGCACCCATCTTAGTGTTCCATGATTGGAAGAAGGAGTTCATGTTCATGTAGATGCATCATGTATTGCACTAGGTGTGGTACTGACCCAACCAGGCAAAGGATATATTGACCACCCAATAACATTTTCGATTAGGAAGTTTTCAAAGGTAGAAAATAACTACTTAACCACCAGAGCGCGAAGGACTTGCGATGGTGTACGTGCTGCAGAAATTTTGGCACTATCTACTAGGAACACACTTCAAGATGTATACAGATCATTCTTCTAAGAAATATTTGGTCAACGAGCCTATGTTTGGGGGGGAATATTTGCAAGTGGTTGTTTCTATTCTAGGAATATGATTTTGACGTAATTGTGAATCCCGTATGCCTAAATGCTGGTCGTGATCACCTCTCGTTGATTGAGACTGGTGATGAGCCCACAACATTAGAGGAATGGTTGTTTAATGTGTAGCTCTTCATTGTTCGCATCGTAGAAGATCACTTCATAGATATAATTTAGTTTTTGTCTACAGGAATGGCCAAGAAGGATATTTGATGCAACAGAATAAATAATTGGTGGTCTGAGCGATTGACTTCTCTGTGATTACTGGACATTTGTACAAAATGGCTCTGATGAAATATTGCACAGATATGTATGGAGTATGAGCAACCAAGCATTCTGGAAAAGGCACATGGTGGAGTAGCGAGACGTAATTATGCAGGAAGAGTGACTACACAGAAGATCCTGCACACAGGTCTTTGGTGGACGACAATACATAAGGACTCAAAGACATATTGTATGGAATGCAATGCTTGTCAGAGGATGGGGTGACCATCAAAAAAGGAGGAGTTGCCACTAAATCTACAAATAACATTGCAAGTGTTCAATAAGTCGGTGATAAACTTTGTGTGTCCAATTCAGCCACCAGGGAAAAGGATGGGTGCTTATCACCGCAACTGAATACTTGACCTGATGGGTGGAGGCATAGCCAGCAAAACATTGTAGCACAATTATAGCCGTGAGGTTTAACTTTAAATACATGTTGTCTCGATTCAGTTGCCTTAAAATTTTAATGAGTGATAGAGGCACACACTTTTTAAATGAAACCATTGTTGCGATGCTTGAGAAGTTCCAATTATATCATCAAAAGATTATGCTCTATCACCCTCAAGCTAATGGAATGGTGGAAGCCTTCAACAATATTTTGGAGACCACCTTGACAAAGATCTACATTGTGAAGCGAAATGACTGGGATGTGCACATACCAACGATGTTTTGGGCGTATAGGACCCTGTTCAAATTAGTATATGGGCAGGAGGTTGTAATGCCCACGGAATACATTATGCCAAGTTTACAGATTGCAACATTGATAGATAGGACTAATCACTATACTATGGAGGAGCATCTTTCGCAGCTGGTAGAACCGAAGGAAGAGCATTTCCTAACAGGATTTCATCAACACACGCAGAAGGATCATGGAAAGGCATGGCATGATTTCCACATCAAAAAACGCACCTTCAAGAATGAATATTTGGTATTTCTATGTGACAGTAAGTTTACAAAGTTCTCTAGAAAATCTCAAATGCATTGCCTCAGACCCTATGTTGTTAAGGAAATTACAAATGGTGTCATAGTTTAGCTCACGAAGCTGAATGGCGAATTATTCTTGGTAAATGTCAATGGTATTCAATTGAAGTTATACAAGGGTGATCCCACCCCTACATAATGACTATATGATTACAAGATAGTCTTAGTGTTTTGGAGAAATTTGTATCTATAGATAAATACTAATTCCCTAGATAAGTAGCCATATCTAGAACAATAGTTTAAAGCACTTTATCCTTTTCCTATAAGCAATAGATAAGACAAAGAAGATGATAAGACCTACTTGTAGTTCCGCTTTGCTCTTATCTCCTTTGTATCAATTGTATCACTCCTTCCCATACTTAACACGTGTGAGAAGTACCTGTAAACATCAACAGAAGACAAAGAACCATAAAATCAAAATATCTATTGAATACAAGTAAATGGAATCAGATATATTCATGCATATAAGCATCATATAACAGGATAAGCATATGCGAAAAAGGTTCGAATAATTTATGGAATAGAAGAAGGAATTACAACCATCAAGTCTAATTCGAAGTCACTCCTCTAGCTTGGATCCCATCCACATCACATCAAAAGCATGACAAGCTTGTAGCATAACAATACTTTTCTCAAAGTCAACTCTCGTAGCAACATTATCTCCTTACAATTGAACATAGTATAGCCCCTTGATCACTTAGATGAGTGTTCAATTTATAGGAAGATGAAGGAGGTTATGTCATAAATGGGGGTATTGAATGGCCTTCCATACTTAGAATTAGTTCCATGGAGGAAGGGATGAGAGGATAGGATGCATCTTGACTCATTCCTCATCCATTTTCAAGCTCATAGGAGTTGATAAGTGAGGGAAACTTCTAGATGAATGGTTTGGGGAATTTCGCTCAATCTCACCTAGTGTAGGTGAAAGAGGGCATAAGTGCTCTGCAGAGCACTATGGCATGGACTCAACTGCTCTGTAGCACACCCTTACATGGGCCTACCTACATTGGTCCCTTTAGAGGTCATTTCAGGATGTCTTCAAGTCATGAAACTGTCTGGGAAGGAGGAATTGAAAAGGGTGACTTGTTTAGGGCATGTAGAAACTAAAATTAGGGTTTGATGAGCCCTACAACACTAATCTAGATGATGGGAGTGATGTGCCCAAATGGAACTATAACAATTTCCCCCTAAAGCATGAAGTCGAAAAAATGTTAATGTCGAATGAAATTCTTTAGGATGTGATGAGGAGGTTTTGATGTGGAAGGTGACCTACATCAATTACAATACATATATCATGGTTTTTTTATTTTTTCATGAATTTTTGAGTGAAGGCATACCCATGCTCAGCATATGAACTTTCATTACATGTACGCAGATAGTCATCTATAGATATAGACCCATGATCGGAATGACCATCAATGTAAAGCCATTGTACATGTGATTTAGAACTCCTGAAATCCCAGCCCATATGGATGAAACTAGATCCAGGGTCTACTATCTCATTCAATCATTCACTCAAGTATGAGTCTAACCATGTGAATATGTGATCTGAAGTCAAACATGGGAAGACACCGTCTAATTACCAGCCGATGATGTAAGTTGTTAATAGACATGAGAGAAACCACCGATAATGATAATGATCCTCAAGGTACTATAGTACATTCTGCATGGTGTGAATGGATGATTTGATGTTGAACACCATACAAAGTCTTTCAGTAAAAGGCCATTGATTTCAACCTATCATTAGAAGCAAGAAACTTGCCATTGATGTATGCAAGCCTCAAGGTACTAAAAGGGTGTTTCTAAGGCAACTTCTTAGATAATGCACTCATGTCAACAAGAAGCGAATCGTCATAGGAGGGCCTTGATGTATCCCACATCAATGACATGAAATGAGTGTAATGATTTTGGAGACAGAATTTGATTGACGACACAAGGTTCAAGAATGGCGGTCATGAAAATGAAGGTTTATGGTATTTCAAAGGATGAATTTAAACTGGATGACTTCTCTTGAACATGTCAGTGACACTGAAACGAATTGGTAGCATTGAACCAAAACAAAGTGATGGATGGTATGTTAGGTCAATGGTATGATAACCATCAAGTTGATAACCCAACCTAAGTAGTCATAGTGATGAAGTTAAAGTGTCATGTTCAAGAGCGACCTACTACCATAAAGTGTTTTTCCCCTTTTTTCCCATTTTCCCCAATCATTGCTGACCACTACCTCTTTATTTTTTATCAAGATTGAGGAGGATAACATATGCTTGTTGTATAATTCTACCCTTTGGTTGAATCCATCATTATGTGATGTTTTAATGAGTCTAGCGAAGGTGAACTCGGTCTTGTCTAGATGGACAAGTTTGTCGCTATTTGATGTTTTAACAAGTTTAATGACAAAGATAACTCGGTCCTTTTCATGTTTAGAAAGTCTGAAAAGGGACAAAAGGAAAACTCCACAAGTTATTTTTCGTAGATTTGTCTTTAAAGCCAAAAAAATCATAAACCAATATGATAGAGAACCTATTGACCAAGTTCGGTCAACGTATTCCTTTTTCGGAGTTAATCTATCTCAGCCCGAAAAAGGGTTAAACTTATACTGAGTATATATCATTTCTAATCTGTTAATGAGCTGAAAAGGATAAGCGCTCAACAATATTTTCATGTTTAGAGAGCTTGAAAAGATCTTAAAGAGGACTCCAAGGGGGTTCCTTTTTTGTTATTTAACAGAGCTTGAAAAAGAGATAAAAGTATGCTCTATGGTCAAAGGTACAATCACAATCGAGCACATCAAATTCTACAAGTTAGCTGCAAAACCTACTCAAAACACCACCAAATGGATTAAAAAATACCTATTTCATAGGTAAAAATAGGCAAATACTAATGTTTACTTGATTAATGAACATGAAATAAACATAAAACAAGTTTTTACCATGAAATTTTTCCCATTTGATACTTACCATTTAGTTTTGTGCTCTGGACTAGTTTTTAACCTCGAACTTCATCAGTTGATTGCAAGAGATTCTATGGACCATTTCTAGTCCTGTTCAGACCATGTAGGAGATCTACCCCTCCTCTTTCTTTTTAGGTCATTCTTTTACTATTTTGTGAAAGTTTTAGGGTTTTTTTTGGGCCTCTGGTTTTGACTTTTTTTCCCTGGGATCAGCACATGCTTTCACACTGAAAATTGCACTGAAGAGCACCTTGATAGAAGGCTACCTACCCATTAGTGCATTGTCTTTGTGCCTGAGTTGTGTTGGGCAAGTTTCCCAAACTAGATTTAGTTGTTTGCTCCAAAAATTTTCTTATGTTTTACATGGAAAGGATCCTAACTGAGATTATGATTGGATTTCAAGATTTCATCAGATTAGAATGTTGATTACATGGCGAGAAAGAGAGCATAATAACAAGACATAGTTTACCTAAAAAATCTGGGTACAATCGAGGCCCTCAAAAAATGTGGGTTACTCAAATACTTTAGGTTGTATAGAATGAGGCAACAAATAGAACTATTGTAGTTCCCCGTTCATGCATGGGATCCGGCAGATCAGACTTTCCACATAAGTGACAAAATGGTCCATATTACCATTTATGATATTTACTTTCTTACTGGACTATCGAGGTGAGGTGCCCCCATCTCACTTTATAGATTTTCTCGTGGAGGTGAATCGGTGAGGGATTACGTTCGACAATTTTGTTGGCCAGGTACATAGCCTGGAAAGGATGTGAAAATAAACATCAAAGATGTAGGTGATTTGCCTTTAATAACAATCCTCTTCACAATCACAATGTTGGCTGGCAGTGTGACACTTCGTATGGCGAATAGATCATATATGCAGTATGTACTTGAGTGTCTAGAGCCAAACGTATTCAACTGGTGTGAGGTCATGCTTTCTTCACTAAAAGAACAAATGACCAAGGTAAAAGGTGATAATACGAATAAATTTTGCTATGGTTCGATCTTAATCGCTTTTACCTTAGATAGAATCCCATTGATGTAACTGCAACATCTATCACTAGGTGTAACTGGTCCTAGAGATCCACCTATGTAGAGGTGGGTGGAATTGGTGGCTCGACATGTGGGTGAGTCAAAAATTCTTTTTTCCACTACGTTCTTCAATTGGCTCGATCGAAGATACCTTGACATCGAGGAGCATCCATATTCAGGGATATATTTTCATGGAGATCCAGACTTGATTCTACCAGTTGGAGCACAATGGGGTGCTATAGGTAAATTGTTTGACCAAAGTGTTTTTGACTTTTCAAGTTTCTACATGTTTTGTGTTTTTTAATGTTTCCAAGACTAAACTAAAATCACTTTCATGCATGTAGATGTGGGCGTTGTTGACCTGTGGGACACCAACAGGGTGCAGGTGGGCCAACATGGAGAAACATTGGGAGAGCAGTTCTCCAGGACTTGGATTTGGCCGAGACCTTGGCAGAGTTACAAGATCACATAGAGGGATTAACCCTTGGTATTACGAATTTCTAGATCGAGGAGTTACCTATGAGGCTACAACACCACACTATTGGTGTTCCTAGCCATTGGATCAGGCTTTTGCACATGATAGCACAGGCTGTGACCTGTTATCATGAGCATCACTAGGTCTACTTAGGATATTTTGCATGCAATTTGAGTTTTTGGGTCAGATGACCAAACTTGTTGTGGACACAAATTTTGTAAAAACTTTTCAAACATCTATCTATTTTACCTTCAGAATTTTCTATGGTTATGTGTAATAATATTAAATTAGTGATTGAATTGAAAATGTTACTTTTACTTGTGTTGCAAATGTCTATTTAACACATAATTTGCTAGAGAATCAATTAATGTGTTAAAGTTTCTAGAAATATGTTGATATTTAAAGTATTCAAAATGCCTTTCCAAAATACAAACTCTAAGGAACATACAAAGAATTTTCGCGTTTCGGACAATATAAACACTTGTAAGTTGTAGTAGACGAGCTTTGAATCCATCCTAACAATGATTCGGCAAATGCCAAGTGAAATGGCATTAGAGAAAAGTTCGATCAATGTGCTATACTCAGCGTTATTGTTTTTTGAATGACTGATACAAATCCCTTGAAAACTCACTAAGTTTCCACTTGGAGCAAAAATAGCCCATGCTGCAGAAGATAGGTTTTGCGTACTACAACTAGCACCATTGGTGTAACCACAAATGGCTCCGAAGATTCTGGCATGTGCAACAAATGAAAAGTAGATTACTAACCAGATAAAAAAACTCTAAAAGGCACACACACATCCAATGAAAGCATATATATATTGTGTTTTACTACACTCAATTAACCATAGTAACATTTGAGGTACAACCCGTTTTAGGGCTGTGACAATGGAATCCCATCATAGTCTACTAACTCGTAGGCACATTTTTCCAAAACACACTTGACAATATAAGGACCCATCCACATTGGTTAAAATTTCCCTGCTCCAAATTTATCAGCTTCCTAATCATAAAGCAATACTAGTTCTTCTTCTAAGAAGATACAAGGCTTGACATTTCTATCATATTGCACCTTGATTCATTTCTTATGCACTTTGTTAGCTAATGCGACATCATGATGGGTTTCATCCAGATGGATAAGTTCCAAGAAATGCGCTTCTTCTTCAGAAGTGTCAGGTAACAAGTCAATCGCGAGTTTGAGAGATGAAATTTCACATTGTATCGGTAAGATTGCTTTAAAACCATACACCAACTGAAGGGGTGTAAATCCTGTTGCATTTCTCACCGAGGTTTGATATGCCCACAAGGCAGAGTACAAGATTAAATTCCAGTTTTGTTTATGAACCCCTATAATTCTTTGCAACATTCGCTTAAGGACATTTTTTATGGCCTCAACTTGTCCATTTGCTTGTAGGTAATAGGGGTAGAACTATCATGTGACAATCCTAAGTTAGCAGTAAACTCAGCCATCATGTGATTGCGAAAATGCAACCCATGATCTGTAACTATGGCTTGTGGTACACCAAACCGGGCAACCATGTGGTTGAAAAAGAAAAGAGCAGCCATTTTTTCACTGTTGTTTAATGTTGGCATCTCCTTGGCCCATTTGGTAAAATAGTCAATGACGACTATAATATACCCATGCACCTCGGCCGAGGTGGGGTTACATGTTATGAAGTCAATGCCCCATTTAGCGAATGGTCCAACAACAATGACTAGATGCAATGGTGCAGGTGGTAATCTAACTTTACGGCCATAGATCTGGCATTCATGACAACTTCTGATGACAATTATGTAATCTTTGAATATACTAGGCTAGAAGTAACTAGCACGGAGAATTCTTTGTGTGGTAGCATAACTAGATAAGTTTCCACCACAAGCACCTGAATGGAAGTCATTCAATGCTTTCTCAGCTTCCTCATGTGTGAGGCACCTCTGTAAAATTGTATTGATACCACGACAGTAAAGAGTGTCGCCAATGATCAGATAATCTTTGGCTTGGTATTGGATACATCGTTGTTGCAAGTGAGTGGTATCAGGCTGGAAAGTTAGGGTCTGGAGATAAATTAGTATATCTCCATACCATGGGTCAGATGGCAATATCAAGAATAGAGACTCATTTGAAATTGATAGTTTAGATGTTGAATCAATGGAGGTCTAGGGAATGTCACAAAGTAGCTCGGCAAAAATGAGAGATTTCTTTGATTTGGACTTGATGAATTCCATATCAAACTCCTACAAAATGACTATCCATTCTGAGTATTTTTCCCCTAGTAATTTCCGTGACAAAATATATGTCATAGGGTTGCAATCTAAAATGACAGTGGTCTTCCGGAGCAAGATGCAATGGTGAAATATCTGAACAGCTTGCACAACTACCAAAGCTAACTTTTCGACATAAGAATACTTACGTTTTGTATCATTGAGATTGTGGCTCAAATAATATATAGGATGTTCAAGCCCATCTTCTTATTGGACTAAAACCATGGCAATGGTTGTATCTACAATATTGAGATACAGGTAATAGTCGTTTTGATAATTCAGAGAATACATTAATGAAACTCTAATCAAGGTATGTTTAAGAGCATCAAAGGAAGATTGCATAACCTGATCCCAATGGAAGGGTATCCCCTTTTTCAAAATAAGTGTGAAATCTTTAGCCATTTTAGCATAATTGGGAATGAACCTCCTCAAAAAGCTAGCCTTCCCTTCGAGTATCTGTAACTATAAAATATTTGAAGATGGAGGAAAATCAAGAATTACCTGAACCTTTAGTGGATACACTACAAATCCAAGCAATCGACCAGAACCAACACAAAACACACATTTGTGTGGATTGAGTCGTATCTTGTAGTGTCAACACTGTAAAAATATTCCTCTCAAATTTTGAGGGTGATTAGTCCGCTTTCGTGAATGAGTAGGCAAATCATCAAGGTAAGGTTGAACAATGTGCTTGATGTCATGGAAGGCATAGTTTATTTCCCTTTGAAATGTAGCCCCTGCATTTTTTAAACTGAAAGGGAGTTTCCTATAAGCGAATGTGCTCCATGGACAAATAAAAGTTGTTTTAGATTGGTCCTGTGGGCACATATTGATTTGATTGTAACGAGAAAAACCATCCATAAATGAGAAACTTTCGCATCCGACACATTCATCAATTATCTGGTTGATAAAAGGAGTAGGATAATTGTCTTTTAGACAGGCCTGATTTGCATCCCTATAATCGACACACACTCGAATTGTCCCTTGTTTCTTCATGAAAGGAATAATGTTGGAAATCTAGTTAGTAAGAGGTCCAAGGTAAATAAAACCAACATGCAAAATCTTTTCAACTTCTGCTTTAATGGCAATTACTTTCTTTGGATTAACAGGTTGAAGTCGTTTTTGTACTAGTTTGACATCAGGATACATTTTGATTTCATTTTCAACAATACTAGAGTCTATACCTGGCATCTCCTCGTATGACCATGCAAATATATCTCAAAATTCATGAAAGAGAGTATGGTAATTATCAATTTCTAATGGAGAACAAAATTTTTTGACATGAATGTTTTCTACAACATTGGGTTTGGTTGAAATATTAATAGAAACCATTTCTTCAATATTTGATAGGTTTTTCTCGGAATCTACTATATCTATGAAAACAAAGTTTGAAAGGGAATCAACAATTGAAGGGTGGTTAAGCTCATTTGAATAATCTTCAATTCCATTTGGATGATGGGAACGATGATGATAATCTTCCCAAGGTTCTTCTCATATCATCATTGATTAGACAATTCCTTCATTCATAGAAAATATACATGAAAATGGATCTAAAGAAGTACCATTTCTAACAAACGGTCTACCCATACAATTGGTGAAAGTGGATTTGGGTTTGATGCACAAGCCAAAAAAATTGATTACTATACAGGCTCAATGGGGCTTAGCGGAATAACTTCAATATTACTATCAACTTCAAAATTGTTGGTAATCCTCCTTAAATCAGATGAGGTGGAGGAAATCATGTTGCAAGTCTCTACTCTTGCCACTTTTGCCAAATCAAATGGTGATGGCATAGTAAAAGTACCCATTAGGGAAGGATATTTAAAGAGACCTACACCAACATTTTAAAGTTATAGTGGGGGTCTATGTACCAACATAATGCTTCCAGTATCCTGAGAACTAGATGCAAAGAAGGAAAGCTCATCGATAACTATGATTCCACCTTTATGAGGGAATGCAGTCGTACGAAAGTACATAGAAACCATAAAAGCCATAGCATATACCCATGGCATTCCCAGTAAAATGTTGTATTCGAGGGTTCTGTCAACTACCTCAACTTCAATCGTAACCGTTTTTCCCCCTAGCTCAATTTGCAGGTTACTCAAAATCCCACAAGGCGTATATGTTTGTCCATCAAAAGATTTTAACATTGTTGGTGATCGTGACAGCGACGGTGAACCAAGTGTTTTCCAACAGCTCATTGACGTAATGCAAGTAGATGCCCCCTCGTCAATAATAGTTCAGTGAAATTTTTTATTGAGAGCCTTTACTTGACTTAGGAAAGCTAATTATTCCGGTAATTATGGTGTATATCCCGCATGGTTAAAAACCACAAGATTGGAATCTGTAGGGTCTATTCCTCCAATTGTTGATAGCAAAGCCTGCTTCCAGGAGGGATTTTTTTGTAACACCTCGACTGTCGACATAGAAAAAGGAGATTGAGCAAGGTCTTCTACTATCTTATAATTCTGAGTTTCTCGATCTTAAGGGTTAAATGTCAATTTATGCACAACTCCCCTTGGTGGTTTTATTGTCAATTGTGGTGTAATAGGTGGTGCAATAGTTTTATATGAAGTCGAAGTTGAGGGATTAGGTTGATTAGTGGCCTCATTATTTGACGAAGATGGTGGATTTCCATAATATTTATTTCCTTTCGACACTAACACTTCATTTTGAGGCTTTATAATGGACAACATAAGTACTTGGGATGTGGAACTGTGGTCTGTCACAACGAAATGTGTCTCCAGGTTTGGAAACGGATTTGTCAACACTGAAGATGTGTTCAAAGTATTTAAAATTTTAGAGACTTCCGAGCGGTGTGGATAATCTCTTGTAAAATGTTCATCATTACAGATTAGACATGGATAACGAGGTTTCCTTGTCGAGGTAGAGGAATCAGATTATTTCTCTGAGGGAGATTATCTTGTTTCTTCTTGTTTTTCCCCTTCTTCTTGCCTCCTGGTTGCTTTTGATACTTGCCTTTGTCAGATGACACAACATGACTTCGGAAGCAAGAGTGTTTTATAATGCATTAGAAGTTTGATTGGAAATGGAAAGTGTTTGACCAAATGGTCTACCTGCCATTTGCATGCTCGAAGAACCAATCACATTGTTACTGACATGAGAGTCCTTACTCCACTGTGGAGGAGGAGGAATAGTGAAAGTTGGTCGGGGTGCATTCAGAATCTTGTCGTAGAGCATGTCAAATTGTGTATAAATCAAATCCAAATATTGGGCACGAGCAATTACTTGCTCTTCTATGACAACTCCACCTTTCATCACATCCTCGGTAATTGATGGCAACATGGATTTTATAAATCACTCAGCCAAAAGCTTATCGGGAACATAAGTCTTAACCATTCAACGATGATGCCACCACTCATGAATATAATCTGATATATGGGTAGCGGTAGTCTGTTTGAAGTTGGTTAGAAGTTCTATTCCAATCTCGTATATGATAGGTAACTGGAAGTGGGTCAAAAATGTGGTGGCTAAAGTCGTAAATTTGTTGAAAGAAGCTCGTGGTAACTTAACATACCACTTTGCAGCCGGACTAGTAAGTGTTCTATGGAAAAGATAGAGTATAACTGATTTATCATTTAAGGAGTTTGATGAACACCACAAATGAAAAGTCATGACATGATTTGATGGGTCTTCTCTGGGATTTCCATTGAATTTTGGAATCTCAAAAGGTAACTTATGTGGAATCACCAGCCACCAAGGTGCATATAAAATTGGATCATTAGTGAGCCGGTTCAAATTTGGTAATTCAAGAGTTGCTACAAACAGCAACTGTCAATTCAAGTTGGGTTGAGCATACCCAAGATATGATGGAATTGCCTAAGCAATAGGTTTTTGCATACCAACATAGGGCATCTGTATCTAGTAACCTTGATAAGGTAGTTGTTGAAAATATCTATTATAAGGTAGTTGTTGATAACTAGGTTGAATTTGCAGCTGTCCATAACCAACGAAGCCTTGTTGACCAAGACC
Source organism: Pinus taeda (assembly GCA_000404065.3). Lineage (NCBI taxonomy): Eukaryota > Viridiplantae > Streptophyta > Pinopsida > Pinales > Pinaceae > Pinus > Pinus taeda. Next base: position 214,081 of record APFE031149124.1, read on the forward strand.
TTGGTAAGCTTGATATTGTCCAAACCCAGGTTGAGCTTGTTTGGCAGGTCCAAGCTGGGGATAGAATTGCTGGAATTGATGATCCAGGTGGATATTGGTGGCCACCCACCTATCCCATTTGGACCCCTGCAACTATCTCTTTTAGTTTTTCAGTTTCCGTAATTGTAGCACAATTTACTATTTTTAGCAGTTTTTTTCGGGTCCTGAACTTCCGGAGCCGTTTTGAGGCCCTAAACGACGTTTTTTGAGAAATCTGGGGGCAACATGGGTCCATGGGCCGATGTTGCCCTTCCCAAAGTGGTAGTTCTCGGATAGATCTTTCTAACGAGCTATCATACGCGTCAAACGGAGATCGTATGCCAAGTTACGACCCCGGGAAATTGATGTACCAATTTACCCAAAACGGGGCCCACAATTTGGCGTTTCATCTTCTAAGGGTCGGTTTTGGAATGTGAAGGGTTTTCCATTATTTCTCAATAATAAATAGGCCTTCGAGCCTCATTGTAACACAGTTTTGGAACGATTCAGAGGCATGTAGCCGCACATCTCTTCTCAGAGATAAGCTACCATCGCCCTAGCTGGTTTATTTCCAATTCTGGTTGTAAGCATATTTCGGTATTTTCCATTAATGAAATGAAGTATTATTTCCGCTGCATCTTTGTGTATATGGTTATCTCTGTATTTTGTTGCGTTCCTGTTTAAATCCGGATCAATCATTGAACAAGAGATTATCTATATAAAGCTGAGCTTAGAAAATTCTTCAAGAATTCAAAAACCTCAGCGGTATTGACTGATTCATTTCCGAACCCAGGAACAAATCTAGTTGCTAGCGACAATGCTTCCCCATCCCGAGTGCTTATGTTGTCCATTTCAAAACAACAAAATGATGCTTTGATATCAACTAGGAATAAAATATTATGGAAATCCACAGATGTCAAACAACAAGGCTACAGATCAACCTAGTAGTTCGACAACAACTTCGACCGAAGTTGTGCCAACCATCATTCCTGAGCTAATGATAAAGCCACCAAAGGGAGTAGTACACAAATTGACATTTAATCCTCGCGACAGAGAAACACAACATTATAATATAGTGGAGGATCTGGCCTAATCGCCGTCCGCTATGTTGACACTTGAGGTACTGCAAAATTGCCCCTCCCAAAAGCAGGATTTATTATTAGCGATAGGTGGGATTGACCCAGCAGATTCCAATCTCGTGGCCTTTGATCACAAAGGATATGACCCTCAATTACCAACTCAACTAGCTTTCCTTATTTAAGCGAAAGCGGTCAACAAAACTGTTCATCGAACAATTATTGAAGAGGGGGCATCTATATGTATTATGTCAATGAGTTGCTGGAAAAATTTAGGCTCACCACCCTTGTCATGATCATCAACAATGTTAAAAGCATTTGATGGGCGAACATACACCCCACATGGGATATTGAGTAACTTGCAAGTCGAATTGGGGGGCAAAAAAATAGAAATTGATGTTGAAGTTATCGATGGAAACCTCGATTACAACATCCTATTGGGAAGGCCCTGGATATATGCTATGGCTGCCATTGTGTCGATGTACTTCAAGAAGATTGCATTTCCCTTCCAAGGAGGAATAAAAATCGTCAACCAACAAACATTTCTCCCCAATAGTTCACAAGTTACAGGAAGCATTCCGATGATCCATGGAAGCTCTCAATCACTTCAAAATATTGGAGTAGGTCTCCTAAAAGACCCTTCCTTAATGGGGACTTTTGCCCTTTCGCCTCCTAGAAAGCTGGCAGAAGTGGCCACAGTGGAAACCTGTCACATGAGATCTTCTACATCAAAAAAGATGAAGAAGAACTCAAAACATTTTGATAGTGTGGATCATTGCAGGGTATTGCCTCCAAGCCCTACCATAGCTACATAATCTAATGATAAATTCAGTGATGTTGTACATTATGTACTGGGGGCATTGGAACCACATCTTTCCTTCATGACCCCTTATGAGTTGTGATCAAAGGTCACCACGAGGATAGTTATTTTACTGTGTCAACCTCATTAAAAAATGAAACAACTCCCTTTCCAAATTGAGTCTTTCAAAGATCTCGTAGGTGAACCTTCATTCCAACCACCTCGTTGAATGCAATGAAGCTTGGGGGGCATGCACCTCGATTTGCGTTATTATGTTGGGGGCATGCAAACTTATAACAAGCATAGTTTTTCGTTTCAAGCTTGTGCAAACATGAAACCGAATATGAACAATGTTGTCGCATGGTTCAAGCTCATTAAAAAATAAACCAGGCCACGAGCAGTGTTACCGCAGGGTTCAAGCTCATTAAAAAATAAACCCGCCATGAGCAGTTTTTATGCAAAGTTAAAGCTCATTAAAAGATAAACCTAAGCAATGAGCAAATGTTTCCCCAGAGTTTAAGCTCGTTAAAAAATGAACCAATCTTCAGTAAATAACCATTGTGAATGCATTATCATCAGCTTTTGAGCCTTGTTCGTGTTCTCATCATCATCTCCACTTTGTTTTAGCCGATCGTACACCTCCATTTGATTGTTTACCCCTTTTGAGGAACATCTGCGACGAGTGATCTTGTTAGCCATCCTTGTGACGCTGCCGTGATTGGAAAATTCCAAACCTTACCTGGAATCAACTGCCACCTGAAATTATCATTCATTCCTCAAAAAACGAGTCTCCTTTAAGCTCTTTTCATCTGACTCGTAAAATATGAAAAGATTGCCGAGTGATTGGTCTCTCGAACTTGTTAAAGCTACCGGAAGTGATATCTCTCCTCTAGATTTTAATGTTTTTGGACCTAAGGGATTATTACACAAAAAGATCGAGCGCTTGTCTTGTTCGGCTCGTTAAAACTATCAAAATTTTATCCCTTTTGTATTATTTTATACTTTTTCAGACTTAAGGGATTATATGATGAAAAAGGATTATTGGAGTTTCCTTTTTGTCCCTTTCTCAGACTCTCTAAAATTGAAAAAGGACCGAGTTATCATTGTCATTAAACTCGTTAAAATAAATAGCGACAAACTTGTCCAAGTGGACGAGAACGAGTTTCACTGTCGCTAGGATCATTAAAACATAGCGGCGGGTTCGCCCAAAGGGAGAATTATAGAACAAGAATATGTTATTCTCCTCAAGCTTGATAAAAATAAAGAGGTACTGGTCAGCAATCACTGGGGAAAATTGGGAAGAAAACTTGAAGAAACTTTATTGGTAGAAAGTAGCTCTTGAACATGACACTTTCACGTCCGAGTCGGGTTGGGTTATTCCGTTCACTGGTCATATCACCATTGGTCCATTGTACCATCAATCTTTTGGGTTAATGCTACCAATCCATTTCAGTGTCGTCGGTATGTTCAAGAGAAGTCGGTTAGAGAATTCACCTGTGTCTCATCCACTGCAATACATTCACGCTCCATTCTTTCATGGCCGCCACCCTGAACCCTGCATCATCAAATCGTTTTCACCTCCAAAATAATTTGCTCCATTCCATGTCGTAGATGTGGGATTCATTAAGGCCCTCCTACGACGGGTCACTTCTTGTCGACATCAACTCATTATCCAAGAAGTCGACTTAGGAACAACCCTTTTAGTACTTTGAAGCTTGCATGCCTCAATGGAAAGTTTCTCACTTCCGGTGACAGGTTTACATCAATGGCCTTCGACTGAAAGATTTTACGTGGTGTTCAATGCAAGTCCTTTTTCACACCATGTGAATTGTACTGTCATACCTTGAGGGTCATCATCATTATCGGTGATTCCTCTCGCGCCTGTTAACAACTTACATCATTGGCTAGTAATCAGGCGATCTCTTTCTATGTTCGACTCCAGAACATCTTTCACATGGATCGACTTGTACTCCGAGTGAAGATTGAATGAGTTTGAAGACCCCGGATCTAGTTTCATCCATTCAGGCTGCGATATATTCAAGAATATAAAGACATCAAATGTACATCATTGCGGAATAGATGATCATCTGAATCAAAGGATGATGACTTCGTCCGAATCATCAGTCTGCTACACAGACGGTTGTCTGTCCTATGTACATGAAAATGAATTTATAAAGCTGAGCATGGGAATTCCTGCCTCATCTAGATCATGAAAAATATTATGAAGATAATGTATTGCATTGTATCTTATTACAGGTCGCCTTCCAACTCGAAAAAACTTTGGATCCTCATGATAAAGCATTTCACTCGACGTCAAAAGATTAACGACCTAATGCTCTAGGGGGGCAACTATTATAGACATTTTTGAGCACTGAAACCCCAATCATACATGGCCATAAACCAAGGGCTTCTAAGTCCCTAAAAATTTTGCTTCATGCCCTAAAGGAACAAGGTCACCTGATTACATCATATCCCAGAAGTTCTCCACAGAAAACTACTTAGAACTGGTCAAAACTGGACCAAACTGACTACCCAGTGCAGAGGGCGCGATGCATCGCACCTACTACACACAGGAGGTGTGATGCATACTAGAAAGTCCTTCTACAGGGTGCGATGAGCGAGAATAGACAAGTGGTAGAGATAATTTGTTAAGTGGATGATCAAGGAATCTTCTAGAAACTTCTCATATGACACTTGCCTCTCAGAATTTTCCCAAGGATGAGTAAGAGATCAATGAAATCTCCAGGTGGATCCAAGAAATATCAGTGGAATGACACTAATAAAAAACCCAAAGCTGACTCACACCTTTGCAAATATCTATATATGGATCTCTCATCCCAGAGATCCAGAGGTTGGGGGCAGGAATCTTGTATCTTATAAGGAAGTGCTGTTGGTTTCCTGGTGCGACATCATAGTGTTGGGTGATCTAAGATTTTCATGAGGTGAAGAAGGGATTTCATGCTGAGAGGATGACGCTGGGTCAGAACAATTGGTTGTAATCCTCTTTGCTATTCTTGATATTAATAAAGCTATTCAAGTTTTCCTCCACATTCTTGTATGCTTAATGATATATGCATTTGTGTGGTCAATACATATATGTTCCTGTATTGCTTATGATATTAGATCTCTATTCTTCAATAGTATTATGCTACTTTGATTCCACAGGTGCTTTTTGAAGCTGGGTAGATGAAGAAGGAGTGGTGAAGATCTATTAGAAAGGAGAGGAACCAAGTAAGGAACCAAGCACAAGATTGAGGTTGGTGTCCTTTGTTCCCCTCTTATCTACTTATCATAAAGGAAAACGAAAGTGGTTTTAGTTTGTTTGTTTCTAAGATAGCTACCAATCTTAGTGGGACTAGCAACTCCGAGTGGACACTAGATTTCCCGATAACAAAGTCTTAGGAGAGTCTAAGGGAGTTTAGTTTAGTTTTGGTAATCGATGTTAATGTAATGGGTCAGTAAGAGCTAAGAGTGAAGAGTCTTAGTGTAAGAAAGAGGCTTTGTAGCTGTGTGCGTAGAGGCTTAGGGTAGACATCCACGGCTGAGTGCACAAACCCCTGCAACTGTGTGCGTAGGATAGTTAGAGTCTGTAAAGAAGATCTTAAGCATTAATAAAGAGGATTATTTTGGAATTACATGTGTTGATCTATTTACTTCTGTTATGAATGAATGAGATTATGTTATGAAGAATATTGGGTTTATGATTTAATGATATATTGATGCACGAATCCATATGTTTTACTTTGTTATATGAATGCAAGTAATAATATTTGTTTATGCGAAGAATATCTTAATGCATGTTGAAGTTATAAGATACTTAAGCTCATCGGGGTAAATACAGAGGTAAGAACATTTATAAAAGCACGTAAGTAGATAAGTCACTTGTTTAGGGTCTGGGAAGGGTGATCGCAGGCCTTCGCAAAGGTCAAAAGCCAAATAAGAGAAGTCTATCGACAAGCCTAAAAGGCTTATCGATCTACATGAAGGCAGGTTTAGGGTATAAAATGACATCACTACCATCTTTGGTTGCAGAAACTTCGTTCCTTCATCCCCCATACTGCTTCGGGTGAGACTTCAATCTACGCACTGCGGATTGATGCCGAAAGGGCTAGTAATGTACAAATTTTCTTGGCTAATTAATGCTGAACCCGGGTTAGGGCCTACTAAGCCAAAAATACCTCTCATCTTGTTTTCCTGCCTGCAAGATTCGATCCTGTAGATCTGTCCCATAAGAACTCATAGTTGCTATGTAATTTACATGTACTCTTATGCTAAGAGAATTTGTAAACTTGTTCTCTTTACCCTTAATGCACTTGATATTGAATTCAAACTCATTGAGTGTATCTAACCATATATATTTCATGGCATTCATATTAGGTTGCTCAAATAAGTATCTCAGTGCACTATGATCACTCATCAACACAAACCTCCTGCCATGAAGATAGTGCCTCCACATATTCAATGCATGAATGATTGCTGCCAACTCAATATCATGTGTTACATAATTTTTCTCATTCTCATTCAGTTTTCTTGACTCGTAACATACCACATATCCCTATTGTATCAAGACTCCAACAAGTCCTCCCTTGCAAGCATATATACACACCACAGACTCTTTATTTGGATCTACAATCTTTAGAACTAGAAAATTTGTAAGCAACCGCTTCAACTACTCAAAATTGGTTCCACATTCCTCTTTCCATTCATATTTTTTTCCTGTTGGGAGTGGGATCCCCCAAGGAATTTTTGGGGCTAAAGGCCCATGTTTAAGTCAATTTTTTTAATATTATTGTAAAGACTTCACATTTTGTGATTGCGGAGTGTGAAGGTGTTATGTGTCATAAAGGGTAGTCTGCCCTTATTTTTGTAAAAGTAAAGTCGAGTGTAAGAGAACTACCCATGGTTCGCGGACCATGGGATTGTATAAAAAGAGTTAAGCTCTAAGTAGTTGAAGGAGAAAGACAATGATGGAGGATGTAATAAAATCATAGCTTTATAGCAAGAAGTCTAAGTCTTGGGTTGTAGTGTAGGTAGAGGCTCTGCAGCTGAGTGCGTAGAGGCCTATGGTAGAAGTCTATAGATGAGTGAGTAGATCCCTGCAGTTGTGTGTACATGGTGAACAGAGTCTGTAACACTTGGAAGATATTACTAAAAGGAGTTATTCTGCAATTTCTGTGTATTTGTTCTGTTGATGGGTTTGGATATTTTGTGTATGAATTTCCTTTATGATGCTTCCATGATGCGTGAATGAATATAGTTACATTGAATAATTAAACGCAATTATGAATATTTGATTATGCGGTGATAACTTTAAGTATTCAGAAAGATAAGAAAATCACTTAGGGTAATTGAGGAATGTACACGACACGCTGCCATAACAGTGTGAAAGTACCTAAGCCCCAAGTTAGGGTTGTGCGAAGGTCGATCCTATCCTTTCATGGAGGTATTGAAGAACGGGACACATGGCTTGTCTTGCAAGCCCTAGAGCAAAGCAACGTATGTGAAGGCAGGGATAGAGGGAATTACATGACATCATTACCATCTCAAGGTGTGAAAACTTGGTTCCAACATCCCCCCATACTGCTTCGTGTGAGACTTTGGTTCGCGCTTCGCATGTTGATGTTGAAAGGGTTATTAGTGTAGGGATTTGTTTGGCTAATTAACATTGAGCCTGGGTCAGGAACCCTCAAGCAAACAAATGGTTCCGTTGCCAGGACCAGAATCTGCATGAGAGATGTGTGATGTCATATCATTGGATTCCAACTAAGAAGGAGATTGGAGACTTGTTGGATAGAAAGATCCACAAATTCTCGTCGCAAGAGAATGGAAACTCACGATTGACAAAAGAATAGTGGTTGGATAGATATCTATATACAGAGATCCATGAGAGATTTTTCTCCTCCTTCCCTATCAAGCTATAAGAGTGGATTGTGAAGCTAGCAGATAGCTAAGGAAGGTTGAAACTTGAAAGTCCTATTCTGTGGACCCCAGACCTCGTGGGAAGTTTGGAAACATCGGAGGATAAGATCACCCATATTGTTGATCATTGGAATGAATACTTGGATTAAAATGCTATTGTGTGAAAAAACGGGTCATGCAGCTAGCTTGATGTTCAGAACTATGCGAAGCAGAAAAAATTACAAGAACTAAGGACAAAAGGGTATGGAGTATATTCCATTGATTTCACCTCCGCGAGGTGACAAGGAAGGGATAGCAAAGGTTTCTCCACGAAGTGCTATTCAGTTAATAAGACAAGGATTCCCGCGAATATCACCTCTACCCATACCACCTCGAACTTCACCACCCTCACCTCCAACTTCGCTCGTACCACCTCCACCTCCACTGTGGTTTAGTATGGAAAATATAGTGAAGCTTCCTTTGTTCAAAGGCTTGGGAAATGAGGACCCGAACCAATTCTAGTTCATTGTGAGGGCTGTATGGGAAGCTCAAGGTGTTACAGATGATCATATAAAGAAGGTGACACTGGTTAAAGCTCTACAAGATCGTGCGCTAACCTGGTATATCAAGTACTCAAATGATAAAATGAATGTTGGAGTGGTAGAAATCCAGACAACACTAAATAGGGAATTTAGTAGGCTTAAATCAGAGGCGTAGTCGATTGCACAATTCAAAGAGATCACAATGAAACTAGGTGAGATGCCTCAGGAACTAGATTAGAGGCTAAAATGTACAATCCACGAAGCCAACATGAATTTGACAGATGCAAAACATCGCGAGTGGTTTGTGGCCTCACTACTACAATACTTAAAGAGTGCGTTGTCGAAGTAGAAGATAACAACTTAGGCTAAGGCCTTGGAGATTTCCATGAGACTACTTGAAACTCTTATGCAAGATCTTAATCTAGGAGTTCAACAGATCCATGCGCAGCTGAAGATTCTATACCTTGAGATGCAAAATTTGAAGTAGGATAGGATAGTTCGACCAGATGTACGTGATGAAGTATGGTGCCTAAAATGCAAGAGTCAGGGTCATGACAAAGACCATTTCTTGGTCTTTATGAACTATATTGTAGGAGGAGGACTGATGCCTTTAAGGCCTAAAGCTCAAGTAGGACCTGGTGTGGGGCCTGTATTATGGTGCGTTATCTATCAGGTAGCAGGAAAACAAGCCACGAATAACTGTCATATGCTGGAGAAGTATGTACAGACACTGAAACAACTGTTTTGAAATTTTTGTAGATTGATAGGGCATGATGAGCATAATTGCAAGAGTTATGAACTGATTATGGATGGAACTCTTGCCTATAGTGTTCAGGCCAAAACGCAGCCCCTTGACCAGAGCTCAGGGATGGCGCAGATAGGATTTCAAGGGCATGGACGAGGCTGAGGCGGAGGAGGACTTGGTAGAGGTCGAGGATAGTTGATCTGCTACAATTGCAGGGGACCAGGACACTACACCCATGACTGCACTAACCCAACACTTCCATCATGCAAGTATTGCACATTGTTTAATCATGAAACAAAAGATTGTCCTACACTGATAGCTAGGACACGTGACAATGGGGCGCTACCACCTCCGCCAACTCAGAACCTGCAGATGATGAGGTCTGAGTTGCGTGAAGAAGATCCAAACATAAATATAGTGCTTAGAAGTGGAATCGCGATAGGAGATGACAAAGGGAAACAACTAGAAGATAGTTTGTGGGTCCGCAAAGCTCTAGTGAAGGAGGCTGAGATCAAGTTGGAGCATGCACGTGAAACCTTCATGAAAGCTAAGAAGAGCTTCGCTGAGGCCTCCACCTTAGGAATCAAGGATAAGCCTGAGAAAGAGATGGACCCTCTATGCTCACAACTTTCCTGGAAACCTATATGAAGTTGCTACATGGTAGTAAGGCTGTGAAAGGATTATAGGACCTCATTAATAGATGTGCTATAACCGCCTCAGGTGAGCCACACATAGTACGAAAGATTGGAAAGCATAAAACAAAGATGGGACAGGAGATAAGGCTGACTGCACATATAGGAGAGTATGAAATGGATCAGGTCATTTTGGACCTCGGCTCAGATGCAAATGTCCTACCAAAACAGACTTGGGAACAGATGGGGAGACCTGCACTGCAATGGTATCCGATTTAGGGGGTGACCGTGGATATTTAGGGAGCGAGCGCACTGGCTGAATTTGAACAAATAGAGATAGAGGATGACAACAATCCCTATCCTGTGCTCCTAAGAATTGACTGGGCTACTGATATGAACAACTAATAAATCTTAAGAAGTGAAATATGATATTTGAGAAGGAGTCACTGCACATAATAGTACCACTAGATCCTGCTAAAGCATCGCACTATACTGAACCTACCCGCGATTATGAAAGTGATGACGACCTGGACTCTATCTATAAGATAATAGTGCAAGAACAAGATTGGATAAATCCTGCCATGGATGGACAGATTACATTGGATTGGAAGAGTTCCTACACTTCGGACTCCGACGAAGAAATAGAATGCTGGAAGAATCGGTTACATGATGTAACTACGCTGAATTGCAACATGATGACCTGGTCACTGCGCTGTGTGTCATAAGAGTTAAGAAATATGTGTATTTATGATGGTCTGAATGAGGTGGATATCTTTTTGGATGCATTTGAAAGGGAGCTACTAGAAAAGCAGTGCTTCCAGGCCTTGGAATGGGCACTGCACGCTACACCCACATGATGGTGGGGTACACACAAGGGAAGCTTTGATGATTGGCGTGAATGTAGGAGGATGATGAGAACACAATTTGGGAAGCCTAATATGTGAATGATCCACGCACGCATCTGGCCAAATGGATGTAGGCTTATGGCGAAAAGCCTCAACCTGAGTGGGTGCACCTATTCTGTCATACCCTAGATGTTATTCTAATGAATTGGTATATAGAAATAGAGCTCCACCATGGGACAGGTGAATGGGATATCCTGCGCGAATGATTCATGATGAAATTCAGTTTTGACGACAGGATTAACAGTATTGATGAAGGGCTACAAGAGGTGAAAACAACTATCTTTAGGATACCACAAGATCCTTTAGACTTGATTTAGCTTGAATGGGTTACTTAGCTGAGTCGCGTGCTCAAATTTTATAATGTAACTACTGAAGAAGAGGATGAGGATATGTGGAAGATTAACATTCTAGAAACAGAAGGCCACTGTGAGGTTCAAGGACCATAGATTGAGAACCCTGATATAACCACGCCATTGAGAATGAAACAAGTGAACATTGGTACGGAGACAGAATGAAAATTCGAGAAGATTGGAGACTACTGGGATGACACAACAGTGGATAAGGTCACTGAATTTCTCTACGAATACCAAGGCTTATTCCTTACCATGTTTATGGATTTGAAAGGAATAATCGGGGACCTACGAATCATGAAGATTACGTTAAAGACTAATGTGAAGTCAGTTAAGCAAAGGCCTTACCGTCTCAATCCAAAATATAAGGAGAAGGTCCACTTAGAGCTAGACAATATGCTCACGGTAGGCATCGTTGAGCCTGTGGAAGAATTTGATTGGGTAAGCCTAATGGGGGTGCAAGAGAAGAAGTAGAAGGATGAGATAAGGATATGCATGGATCTCAGAAAACTAAATGATGCTTGTGTGCATGATCCTTTCCCGCCTCCATTCATGGATGAAGTGTTGGACAATGTAGGTGGCCAGGAAGAATATTCCTTCATTGGTGGGTTCTCTCGGTACCACCAAATCAAAATCACATTGGAGGATAGGAGCATGACAACCTTCGCAACTGAGTGGGGTTGTTTTCAGTACAATGTAATGCCATTTGGATTGAAAAATGTGCTTGCAATCTTTTCACGCATGGTTGTTGTGGCCTTCAAGGGATTTATTCATAAGTTCCTAGAGGTATATTTTGATGACTAGACTGTATTTGGGTTGGTTAAGCGCCATGTAGCAAGCTTGCTCTTGATGCTGGATACGTGTCAAAGATACTAGATTGCGCTCAATCTCAAAAAGTGTTTGTTTTGCATTCCTTTTGGAAACCTATTGGGGCATGTGGTTTGTAGACAAGGATTGATGGTCGACCCTACGAAGATCACGGTGATACTGAACTTGGAAGCACCGTGGAGTATGAAACAACTGGGTGCTACTCTGGGACATACGAAATATTACATAAAGTTTATCAAAATCTATGCCCATATCACTGCGCTTATGGAGAAATTGTTGAAGAAGGATGTCACGTTATGCTAGAACAATGAATGTAAGAAGAGCTTGGACATATTAAAATAAAATATGGTTACGACACCGATTCTAGTCTTCCCGGAGTGGAAGAAAACATAGAAGAACTATTCCACCACTGAGTGCGAAGGGCTAACTTTGGTGTATGTGCTCCAGAAGTATCGACACTACTTGCTAGGAGGCCATTTTAAGATGTATACGGATTACTCTATGCTGAAGTACCTGGTCAGTAAGCCTATGTTGGTGGGGAGAATCTGTAGATGGCTCTTATTTTTCCAAGAGTACACTTTTGAAGTTGTCGTGATGCCTAGATGATTGAACGCGAAACCTGATCATCTGTCGTGAATCAAAACGGGGGAGGAACCTACTAACTTGGAAGAAGGATTTCCTGACGCACAACTGTTTGCAGTGCATGTTACAGATGGTCACTTCAAGGATATAACACACTTCCTAACAACAAGAACTGCACCAGAAGGGTACAATGTCCAGAAAAACAAGGAATTAGTAGTGCGCGTGACAAATTTCTCTGTCATTGTTGGGCATCTGTACAAAATGGGTACTGATGAGATATTGCAATGATATGCACTTGAGTTCGAGAGAACAAGCATCCTCGTGGATGATCATGGGGGCGTCGCGGGAGGACATTATACAGGGAGAGCAACCACATAAAAGATTCTACACGCAAGGTTGTGGTGGCCAACCCTTCATCAGGATTCAAAATCATATTGCAAGGTGTGTGATGTATGTCAAAGAACGGGTAGGACATCATGGAGGGATGAAATGCCTTTGAATCCACAAATGAGAGTGTAACCCTTCAAGAAGTGGGTGATAGATTTTGTAGGACCCATTCAGCCACAAGGGAAGACTAGAGCAAGGTACATTATCACTGTGACGAAGTATTTGACTTGTTTGGCAGAAGCGTAACTGGTGAAGGATTACACGGGCGTGATGACCACAAAGTTCCTCTTTGAGCAATTACTAACATGATTTTCATGTCCAAGGATCTTGATGAGTGATCGCAGTACGCACTTCCTAAATGAGACGATCAACGCACTGACAGAGGGATTTCAGGTATATCACCAGAAGAGCACACCTTATCACCCACAGGCTAATGGAATAATGGAGGAATTCAACAAAGTGATTGAAAATGTGTTGACCAATTTTTTTAATGCTTAGCAAAGTGATTTGGACCTACACATACCTGTAATATTGTGGGCTTATCAAACAACATGCAAGAAGTTGACTGGGAAAACCCCTTTTAGGCTTGTCTATGGTGTGGAAGTGGTAATGCGTATGGAATACATCGTACCTAGTCTGCGCATAGCAGCACTCATAGGTATGATGGATCATGAAACCCTGGAGGAGAGGCTCACACAGCTAGATGAGCTTGAAGAAGAAATATTTTTGGCTGGATTTCACCAGCAAGTCCAAAAGAAGCGAGAAAAGGCATGGCATGACCGACACATCAAGCTGTGCACATTTAAGGTAAATGACCTAGTTTTTTTATATGATAGTAAGTTTGATAAATTTCCAGGGAAATTCAAGATGCATTGGTTAGGGCCTTATGTTATTAAGGATATTACTGATGGAGGAGCGGTACAACTGGTCAAGTTAAATGGAGAACCCTTCCCAAGAAAGGTGAATGGAAGTCGCTTGAAGCCATACACTGTCGGTCTGGTCATGTAACTAAATGAAAGTAGCACAGTCTTAGTGCTCTAGGTAGTTGAAAGGAGGTCGGGACAATAAAATACACTACCCGGGTTGGAGAGTTGCACTATTGAATGATGGTGTAGGGTTAGGATGTGTCACTAGGTTCGCGGTAGCATGGAGGGAGCTATGCTACCTAGGGAGAAATCATGCAGGTTGGTTGGAAAGTGACCGTTAAAGTCATTGTTCATTTAAAGAAGGTATAAGTGAGGCTAGAAAGAAATCCAAGGCAGCCAAGACCTCGCTAGACCCTATCACACTAATGGAGGGTGACTTATATGACATCGATGACACAGTCCGTGATGTCACCACGGAAGCCTCGCAGAATTTTGAAAAGTAGTTGCAGATCATCCCAGGGGCCATCTAGATAGGACTACAGAAGTTGCATACCCGTGCATCAAAAGTTTTTATGGTGTCTACCATCTTGGCTATCAGCACATCAGAGGCTGCTGATATGCTATGCATGAAGGCTTCCAGTGCGCTAGTGTTGCCGGATGGAGCACTGACAATAGAAAATGAGCCTCACAAGCCCACTATCAACACCTTGAAGGGAATGGGATTAAACCTGGCAGCGCTCCCGCTCAAAGAACTCAACCTCTTGCAGGATGGATTCATTGCAGAGCTGAGGGCCCGTGAGCACCTTGCCCTCTAGGTGATTAGTGAACACAAAATAAATAATGAGAAGATGGCCTTACAGAGGAATGCTGCCATCGCCGCCGAGGTTGAGGCAACCAACCAAAGCAAGAAGATCATACAAGTCATAGAGGAGACTTGTAGAATGGTCCTGAAATTGGCCATTCCGGAGGAGAAGCCAGTCAAGGTCCACATCTGTAAATTGGTCACAAGGGTGTGCGATAATCGAATAGAGTTGGCATGGGTTCAGTTGGAGCTAAACTTGTAGATTACAGAGCTCCAGTTGAGGGCTCAGCCTTGAACACCACAAGAGGTAAAGGAACAGTGGGTGACCATTGTCACAGAAGTAGTTACGACATTGGAGAGTGCAGTAGCAGACTACACACAATTCTTCGAACAATCATTTGAGGTCCTGACCAGCTTGCAGGAGGGCTCAAACATTGAGAGGCTAGAGATGGAAGTGTGTGAACTCCAAAAAAACTATGATGAAGTTAAGGGCAATGCGTGAACCGTCATGCTGACACAGAGGTTAGCCAAGTTGCAGGAAGCCAAGCAACTGAAGGAATAGGTGGACGCAACGTTGCATAAGGAAGCATTGCTGAAGGCATGACTAAAGCCCTGGCTGGAGGAAGCTTATGTAGTCACAGGAAACATTGAAGGTGAACTTGCGACTCTGCAAGCAACACAACAAAAGCTTCAAGCTAATAGCTTAGAGGAAGTAACCGAGAAGACAATCGAAGATGCGAAGCAGACAGCACCTCAGTGCACAGGCGAAGTTGCGGTCATCAGGATCGAGCTAGATGGGCTTCGAGCAAAGATCTCTGTGCCTACCGAGTGACTTGAGGGTGAGTCATGATGTTTATGTTGGGGGCTTGTTGGGAGTGGGATCCCCCAAGGGTAGTTTTGGGGCTAAGAGCCCATGTTTAAGTCAATTTTTGTAATATTATTGTAAAGACTCTGCATTTTGTGGTTGCGGAGCACAAAGGTGTTATGTGTCATAAAGGGTAGTCCGCCCTTAGTTTTGTAAAAGTAAAGTCAGCTGTAAGAGAACTACCCATGGTCCACAGACCATTTGATTGTATAAAAAGGGCTAAGCTCTAGGTAGTTGAAGGTGACAGACAATGATGGAGGATGTAATAGAATCATAAATTTAGAGAAAGAAGTCTAGGTCTTGGGTTGTAGTGTAGGTATAGGCTCTGCAGCTGAGTGCATAGTGGCCTAGGGTAGAAGTTTGCAGCTGAGTGCATGGACCCTTGCAGCTGTGTGCACAGGGTGAATAGAGCCTGTAAGACTTGGAAGGTATTACTAAAAGGAGTTATTCTGCAGTTTTTGTGTATTTGATCTATTGATGGGTTTGGATATTTTGTGTATGAATTTCCTTTATGATGCTTCCATGATGTGTGAATGAATATAGTTACATTGAATAATTAAGTGCAATTATGAATATATGATTACATGGTGATAATTTTAAGTATTCGACAAGATAAGCAAATCACTTAGGGTAATTGAGAAATCTGCATGGCGTGCTGCCATAACAGTGTGAAAGTTCCTGAGCCCCAAGTTAGGGATGCGTGAAGGTTGATCCTATCCTTTCGCGGAGGTATTGAAGAACATAACACAGGGTTTGTCTTGCAAGCCCTAAAGTGAAGCAACCAGTGTGAAGGCAGGGATAGATGGAATTAAATGACATAATTACCATCTCAAGGTGTGGAAACGTGGTTCCAGCATTCCCCCATACTGCTTCGGGTGAGACTTCGGTCTGTGATCTGTGGGTTGATGCCGAAAGGGTCAGTAGTGTAGGGATTTGTTTGGCTAATTAACTCTGAACCTGGGTCAGGCCTCCTCTAGCCAACATTTCCTTTCCTATGTAATGATTTACTAAGATAAGAAATCTGTGAGACATTCTTGGTGAACCTCCTGTAGTAACCTACCAATGCCATGAATGATATGGCCTCATCCACATTTCTAGGAGATGCCCATTCCATGTTAGCTCTGATCTTTTTTGGATCCACTATTATGCCTTTCTTCGAAACAACATGTCCCAAGTAATTTACCTCTATCTGAAAGAAACCACATTTACTAAGCTTGACATACAATGGATGATCTCTTAGAAATATCAACACTGCTGTTAAGTGTTCAACATGATCTTCCTCATTCTTAGAAAATATCAATATGTCATCAATGAATACTATCACAAACTTTTCCAAATAAGGACACACCATTCTATTCATCAAACACATGAAAGTAGCAAGAGTATTAGTCAAACCAAAGGGAACTACAACAAACTCATAATACCTATACCTGGTATGGAAAGAAGTCTTGTAAATGTCCTCTTCTTTGATGCGTACCTGATGTTATCCTGATCTCAAGTCAATTTTTGAGAACACTATTGCTTCCTTCAACTGATCAAAAAAGTCAAAAATCTGTGGCAAAGGGTACCTATTCTTGATCGTCATCTTGTTCAAATACCTATAATCACTGCATAACCTGAGAGTACCATACTTCTTCTTATAAAAAAAATACTGGTGCACCCCAAGGTGATCACTTGGCCTAATATATCCCTTGTCAAGCATTTCCTTCAACTTTAAATTCAATTCCACTAACTATGGAGTGCTAATCCGGTAAGGTGCCTTTGATGCTAGTACTACTTCCGACATTAATTCGATAGAAAATTCTACTTCCCTATGAGGTGAAAACTCTATAATCTCTACAGGAAATACATCCTAAAACTGCTGCAAAATTGGGTACCTCATCAAGAATTCTACATCCTCAACATCCTTCCCTTTATTACTGTAAACATGCACTCCAAACAATACCCACCCTTTTCTACAACTGCACTTTTCCTACATACATGTAATGATTCTCACTGATGTAGGCTTCTTCTTACGCTGTAAGATTCTCTTCTCTCCTTCATCATCCAAGCACTCAATAGATTTATCATAACAATCCACCTTAGTCTTATGAAGTTACAACAAATCCATACCCAGAATCATACTGTATGAACCCAAAGGAATCACATTTAGATGTGTTGATGTTGGCATACCATTTAGCTCACATGCACAAGATCTTACCCAATTATGAATTGTTTTCTTAGTACCTATATCCAACTTCACCAACTAAGACTTTGCACACTTTCTTTTTCTCTCAAACCACACTTTTCGAATAGGACAAGATTAACATAAATATAATTAGATCTAGGTTCAATACAAATAGAAACAACTCGATCACAAAACTTACTATTATGCAACCAACTCACAAAACAAAATAAAAGATATATCAACAAAGTAAACATTATCCTGCTCGACGGGGAAACCTCCTTTACATTACATAAATGAATAAGTATTAGATGATACAAATGATAATACCTCCTTGGTATGTATAGGAGTCTAAGGGGTTACAATATAATAACATATTACATAAAAATAATAATGTAAGGGCACCACAATAACAATAGTGGGCTTCTATGGGGAACAACAACAACAACATAGGGGATACATGGGCGCAACAATAAAAACAGGGAGCTACACTAACAATAGCAATAAGGGGAATACACTAATATTATAAGGACCTAACACACCGTCTCCTTAAAAAAAATGGTGTCCTTAATGTTTGAGTAGTTTTAGATGCTTCTATATAAAATTCTCATCCTCCCATGTAGAATATTCAACGGGTAAGCTCTTCCACTTAGTGAGATACTCTAAAATTAATCGATTCTGTAGCCCTCCGGTTCTTATTTCTGTGGCTGATTCGAGCTCAAATATGATTTTTCCTTCTTCGTCGAGTTCTGGAAACACTGTTTGAACTAGGAGCTTGTCACCAGTAACCTTCTTTAAGGATGATACATGGAAAACTAGGTGTACTCGGGAAGATACATGCAACTCCAATTTGTATGCCATAGTACCAATGTTTTGCAAAACCTTGTAAGGACCATATTAATTGGGTGATAATTTATTATCCTTATTATCTTACTTGAGGGACATTTGTTTGTATGGTTGGAGCTGTAAAAATATGAGTCTCCTACATCAAAAAGTCTTTCACCGTGATGCTTGTTTTCGTGTTGTTTCATTCAATTCTGCGCTAGAGTGAGGTTACCCTTTAAGAGTTGGAGAACTTGTTGTTGATGCTTGATGTCATATTCCACTGCTTGAACATTATAATTTTCTCTCAAACATCATGTGATGGAGGGTGGATGATATCCATAAATTTCCATAAATGGAGTCATTTTTCCTACAGTATGGAAGGAAGTGTTATACCACCATTAAGTTATAGGTAACCACTTGATCCATTGTGTTTGTTGATCAGATTCAAAGCAACAAAGATATCCTTCCAAACATTTGTTCACTATCTCAATTTTTCGATCAGATTGAGGATGGTAAGATGAGCTATGAGCTAATTGAGCACCAAGACAAGAAAATAATTCCATCCAAAAATTTCCAATAAAAATATTATCTCTGTCACTTACAATAATCTTTAGGTTTCCATGTATCTTTTCAATTGTTTTCGTAAATGAAGTATCAACTGTATTGGCTTTAAAAGGATGAGATAATGCACAAAAGTGTGCATACTTGGTATGTCTATTAACTACGACCATGATGACACTCTTTCCTTCATAGTTGGGTAAACCTATGATAAAATCCATTGAGACCTCCTCCTGACACTGACTTGGAATGGATAAAGGTTGTAACAAGCATGTGGTATTAATTTTCTCAACTTTATTTTGTTGGAAAACCAAACATTCTGCCACAAACTTCTGAATATCATATTTAAGGCCCTCCCCAAAAATTCCCTTCTTGACCTTCTAGTAAGTTTTTAAAAATCCTGAGTGCCCTCCTAAGGGTGGGGTGGGGGGGGGTGTGCAATTCCAAAATGAAATTTTTCTTGAGTTGGGAATTCTTACAAAGATATAAGCTATCTTTGTACCATAATGAATTATTTTTCCAGCTAAATGTATCATATGTATTGGGATCTTACTGCAACTTCTGAATGAGTGTCCGCACCTCTTTGTCATTCTTCAATTCATCCCTTTCTTCGGTTATCCAATAAAGTTGGATAATAGAAATGGAACAAAGTAATGCTTCCGCATCCCTATCCTTCCTTGAGAGTGCATCTGCAACAATATTTTTTTTCCCCGTTTTTTAGATGATTTCAAAGTCATAACCCAACATCTTTGTGACCCATTTTTGATGCTCTTATGAAGATAATCTTTATTCCAAAAGGTATTTAAGACTATCATGATCTATTTTTACTTTCAAGTGTCTTCCTATTAGGTAAGGTCCCCATTTCTTTAGTTCATGTAGTATTTCCAACATTTCCTTCTCATAAATAGGTTTTTGTAAATACTTTCCTTTGATTAGACGACTTTCAAAAGAAATGGTTCTTCCTTGTTACAATAAAACAACACCAATTCTATTTCCCAAGGCATGGAATTTCAAAATGAAGGTTTTGTGAAGTATGGCGTATCTAAGGCCGGTGCTTGGTACATTGCCTCTTTAATATGTTCAAAGTCCTTCGTTGCTTCCGGAGTCCAAGAAAATGAATATTTCTTCAATAATGTTGTTAGAGGTGCTGCTATTCTCCCATAATTCTTAACAAATTTTGTGATAATACCATGTTAACCCGAGAAATCCTTGCAGATGATTTATAATTGTGGGGATTTTCCAATCCCTAATGGATTTAATTTTGTTACGGTCTACCTTAACGCCCTCATGAGATAGAATATGACACAAATATTCCACCTCCTGTACTCCAAAGAAAAATTTGGAGGTTTTTACATATAATTGTTTCTCCTCCAATAGTTTGAGCACCCTGTCAACATGTTGAACATGATCCTTCCAAAACTTGTTTTATATTATTATATCATCATAAAATACTAAGAAAATTTTTCTAAGGGTTTGAAAATGGAATTCATCAAAACTTGAAATGTGGAAGGTGCATTAGTAAGGCCAAAAGGCATGACCAAAAATTCATAATGACCCTAATGAGTTATGAATGTTGTTTTCAAAATGTCTTCAGTCTTCAGACTAATTTGATGATATCTTGAAAAAAAGATCCAACTTGGTGAAGTAAATTGCTCCATTTAATTCATCCAACAATTCATCAATGATAGGAATGGAAAATTTATCTTTAATAGTGAGCTTGTTGAGCTGCCTATAATCCAGACACATATGCTATGATCCATCCTTTTTGTGCACCAATACTACTGTAGCAGAAAAAGAAATTTGACTAGGTTGAATTACACCAACCTCTAGCATTTCGGCAACCATATGTTCAATTTCAGTCTTTTGGGCATAGGGATATCTATAAGGTCTGATGCTTGGAGGCACACTTCCTAGAGTAAAATGAATACAATGATGATGATCATGAATAGGTGGGAGGCCTTTGGGAGTCTCAAATACCTTGGAATGATTGTCCAAGGCTTTTTGGAGATCTGGAGAAGTAAATAATCTCAATGTTTGAACTTGTAGTGAGAATAATTGTGCAATTATGCCCCGTTGTTCTTTCTTCAAAAGATTTATCATGGCATTAGAGGTGATTATCTTTCTTGGTTCCCTGTGACACCCCTTAATTCAACTTCCTTTCCTTCCAAAAAGAAATTCAAGAACTTTTCTTGAAAATTAGAAGTTATTATCCCAAAAGATTATAACCATTGGACTCCTAGTACAACATCAAAACCACCCATTGGAATGGAAAGAATTGGACTATTCAATACATATTCCTCCATGGTTAGCTTGATATTATGGCACTTTCCAAAAAAATTTATAGTTCCTCTATTTTCAACCATCACTTGACACTTTGGTGCTGGATATAGGAACAAATTCAATTCCTTAGCTATCTTACAATGAATAAAATTATGGGTACTACTGGAATCAATAGGCACTATTACCTTTTTATTCTTGATATATCCTTATACTTTGAGAGTTTGAGGAGTGGTAATTCCTTCCAATGCATTAAAATATATGTTTGGATTCATTTCCTCTTTCTTTGGGGTTGATTCTTGGTATATATCCTCCTCTTTTGATGTTTCTTGTTCCTTTTCTTCCTCCACTTCACAATCTATGTAGAATAATTTCTTCTTAGCACACTTATGACCTTTAGTGTATTTTCTATCACAACTATAACAAAGCCATTTTGCTCTCTTTTCCTCCATTTGTTGTGGTGTCAACCTTGTAGGTTGTGGAAGGCTAGGAACGAAAACACTTCCATCTTTATAGTTGTGAGTTGTAGACTTCCTTGTTTCTATAATTTTTCTTTAAAATTTTCATGCCACCAAGAATTCCTTTTCCAATGAATCAGGTTCCCAAAGGCAAACCTCATGCTGGATGTTATCCTTAGAAGTCTCTAAAGACCTCAATCCTATGCTCCTCTGGAATACCAGTTACCCTGATATTGAATTTTTGGAAGTCCTCAATGTGCTCCACCATTGAACCCTTTTGTTTAAGATTTATCAATTGGCTAAAGAAGGTGTTTCTCTTTGTATGCTCATAATGTGTTATCATTTCCTTCGTAAAAATTGACCAACTAATAAGTGGTTTATGAGAAAAAATCCATCAATACGATACAAATTGATTGGGTTCTAAATATAAAGATGCAATTCATACCTTTTGTGTTTGTTGCACATCATGGAGATTAAAATATTGCTCCATCTATAGTATCCATGTTATTGGATCCTTTCCATCAAAATTCCTCATATGGATCTTTGTAATGTGCTTGGTCTTCAATCCAAAGTAAGAGTCTCTAAAATCATGATTAACATTCCTTTTGTTCTCATCATGAGTTTCATGGAATACCTTTTCACCATTAGGAAGCATTTCTTATAGAAACTTTGTCAAACCTTCCTTTAAACCTTCCATGTTTGCTTTCAAACCATCCATATTAGATTCCATGTATGCTTTTAATCCATCCTTCAAAACATTCCATGTCTTCTTTTAAAACATTCTTCAAACCATCCATCTTAACTTACATTTCATTCTTGGTTACTCTTTGCGAGAGCGAAATTTGCTGCACTTGGTCGCGTAATTTTGATATATCATGTTGCATTTCTTCATCTTCTTCATGCGTCATGGTAGAGATTTCTAGTTGCTTACTAAGCATGTCCATTTTTTACTTTGAGGCATTTTTGAATCAAACAATGATATCTATACTTCAAAATTCCCTTTGAATCACTTCAAACTAATTTTCCAAACATCATTTATGGATTTTTTTAAAAAAATACACACCTTTTTCATGCTTTTTAGGAGATTGATCTTGAAACTATTGTATCTCTGTAATTTTGGATCTACAAGGTCTGAAATGTCATCCTGTGATAGCCCTCTGAGTCTCCTTTCTAACCCCACAAGTTAGACCAATATTGGATTCTTCGAGA
Source organism: Pinus taeda (assembly GCA_000404065.3). NCBI lineage: Eukaryota > Viridiplantae > Streptophyta > Pinopsida > Pinales > Pinaceae > Pinus > Pinus taeda. Next base: position 236,867 of record APFE031149124.1, read on the forward strand.
AATAATTATGCTAAATCTCCTACGATGACCTGATTATAGACTATTTTATTAGAGTGAACTTGTATGAAGTGCCACGTTGTTGAGCTCCAGTATTGCAACAAGAATACTGCAACTCGTAAGGCTACCAAATTTAATTATAAACTTAGGGTTCATACAAACTTAAGAGGTATAGACACTATATGTGTAACATACAATGTGTCCTTTTGTTGACATGATGTAATGGATTGCATGTCATGAAATCAAAGAAAAAATGGAATTGTTACTCTATTAGCAAGAAATGGAAATTCTACTTGCTCAAATTGTAAATTTTAACTAATTAATTCATGAAAGGAAAAATGTTAATCTACTTGCACAAATAAAGTTATTTTATCTTGCATAATTCATCAAAATACCGATAAGAATTGCATATACCATCTACCTAGTTCACACTTGCCTGTAAATCAACAATCTACTTGCATCATACTTGTGATAAAGAAACTGTGTCTACTCTATTTTTGCAGTGAATAACATCAAGGGTTGGAGTGGTTTAGGAGCTTCCCATGATCATAAAATCATATATGGGGTCATTATTCGTTGAATAAGTCATATATGCATTGGGGATCAAAACTGATGAAGGAAAGTGGTGATTCGAATTGGATCCTTGAAAATTATTAGAGTTTCTATGACTGTTTCAAATTATGTCAGACTTAAAAAATCCTGTAAAACAATAAGCTATTAGGAAGGACCTCTGGATAGTGGCAGTTTTTAGCCAGCACAGAACAACGAGGACCTCGATCAAAGCGCATTGATCGTTGGTCCATGGAGACTGCGTAATGGTACAAACTAGCAGATAGGGAGTCCAAATCAGAAAACAGACGCCATTTCTGATGCACGATTAACACAGAGTGCTAATCGCACATCACAGGATAAAAAACTAAGAGAAGGAAAAGCCCTAGCACCCAGTCATGTGAAAAACAGGTAAAATTGTGGGAAAAGCACTAAAACCAACAGGCAAGTCCCATGCTCCAAAACCGACAGAATATCGGAGGCATTTCAGGCAGTAAGAGGGTTTGGCAGAGGACCAAGCGATGCCATACATTGAATGACGCGTGTCCGGTGGATGAGAGAGAAAACCACTCTCATCATAGGGTAACGGTCGAGCAAGTCACCTGTGCGATAAAAGCGGTGACCGTAGGATCTGGAGGCTCCAGATCAAACGATGGAGATTGCACCTGGTGGGAGACCAGATTTGACGGAAGAATAGGCTGAGGAATACGAAATTTGGGGTCCAACATGACCACTAAGCTGGTAGATGAATCATTTCATGGAATAACCAAAATAATGACCGTTCGAGGAAAAGTTGGTGCCCAGTTCATAAGGAGACAAGTGACCACCTCTCTGTGAAATGCTACATAGTGGTGATGACATAGAAGCAGGGAATTCTAGTGGATAGAGGCAGGTGATCTGAAGAGATGGAAGAGGAACCGAATAGTCAGGGGATAGATAGGCTTTAAGCCATGAACAGACAGAGAATATAGATAGGGAGGCAGAATAGAGAGTGAAGCAAGAAGTAGGGAACAGAGAAGTCGAGCTGACCTGCAGAGCTAAGGCAGCATTGAGCAGACAGAACCGAGAATGCTTGAGAGGTTGAAGCAATCCCTGTGAGGATATCTGTCGGGAATAGAGTACCAAATTGGACTCATCCCATTAAGACCAGTTGAGGTCGAGACTTGGTAGGAGGGGTAGTCTGTGTACTCTAGTGGCTTGGGGAATCCAAGTACCACCCTACTAAGCATCATCTGTTACAGGAGATGCAAATTGAGCTCCTCATTGTAAAAAACTCTGCTTAAAGACACAATAAGAAAAGGCCACCACTGAAAGCTGGACCAGGAGACGTAGCCTAGGAGGATTGGGTGAACTCCTTATTAAATTGTTGTGTTTATCTTTGTTTTTTGTGTTTCTCTTACTGTTTTCCAATTTCCTGTGTATTTCACAATCTTATCGATCCGTTTCTTAAAATAACATAGGCATATCCCAGTGAATGAGTCTGTAATACCTTCATTAATTTCCTGAGGTCACCTAGGGGTGATTTTAGATCAAGTGGTATCAGAGCTCTAGGTTGCTAAGGTTAGAAAAGCTTGTGCTAGATTTAACTGTTGAATGCTAACTAGATCAAAGCTCAAATTAGGAGAAGGAGAGTTAGTCGAAACTAATCCTGAAATTGGAAGAGTCTATCCTCAGAAGATAATGTCGGAGGAAGGTTCTGTGGGGCCAGACCCTCAATTTATAGATATTTTCCTGGCCATAAGGTCCATGGTAGAGGAAATGTATAAGGACTTTAGAAAACATAAAGATGAAGATGCATTAGGCTCCAAACAAGATAAAGGAGAAGAAGAGACTCTCTTCCATGACCACTCAGAAGGCAAGGGGAAAGAAGAAAGCTTTCTCACACCTCCTAATAGCCCTGAACATAAAAAGAAAATATCTTTGATTAAAATAGATGTTAAATTTGATTTACCAATATATGATGGAGAGTTGAATGCAGAAAAACCAGACAATTGGATTAGACAAATTGATGTTTATTGTACAGTGCAGAGTATTGATTCAGACAAGAGCAAGATTCAGTTGGCCATCCTACACCTAGGAGGAACTGCCCTAGTTTGGTGGGAAGGCATGACCCAAGCTGACATGAAGAGACATGGTAAGAATATTTCTGTCTAGAGTGAATTTGTTTCTACAATAAAAAAACAGTTCTATCCACTGGCCTACATGCAGCAAGCCATGATGAGCTGGAAAACTCTTCGACAATTGAAAGGGAAAAGTGTACAAGGTTACAGCCAAGAATTTAGGAAAAGAGCATTGCTTCTAGTAATCTCATTAGACTCACCTGAGACTCTGTTGAAGTACATTGGTGGCCTACACAACTACATGAGGCACACTATCCTCATGTTTAATCCCACTAGTATAGATGAGGTATCTGTTCAAGCTACCCATCTAGAAGCTAGAGGAAAGATGGAAACCCAAAAGTTGGGGGATCATCCCAACCCACTGCAAGCAAGAATAAGGAGAAAAGAAAATAGAAATGGAAAGCAAGGAAGGCCAACACTGCCAGAAAAGCAAGTCCTCATGCACTCATTGTAAGAAGGATGGGCATGATGATGAGCACTGTTGGATTCTGCATCCGGAGCTGAGACCTAAGAAGTTTGAGGGCAAGAAGAAGAAGACTGTTGTAACTATTCAGAAAGATTTGGGGTCGGACTCAGGAGATGAAACAACCATTGTAGCAACAAGTATAAAGGTAAGAATTCAGAAGCATCTACTTGTAATTCTGCACAATCCACTATTGATGAAGAAAATGACAAAAAAAGACATGAGCTTTTCCATATTTGAGTTATTTCTAAACATCAAAAGGTTAATACTTTGCTTGATAGTGGGTCAGAAGTAAATTCAATTTCTGAAGCAATTGTAAAGAAGTTTGGATTATTGACTACACCTCACAAGAAACCATACCCCTTAGGATGGTTAAGTGATAAAGCACAACTACAAGTGACTAGACAATGCAAACTTAAGTTTTCTTTTGGGTCAACATTTGTAGATGAGGTTGAGTTAGAAATAATTCCTTAGGATATATGCGGAATTGTTTTAGAAAGTCCTTACTTGTATGACAGAAAAGATATTTTCCTTTAGAGTTGATAACAAGTATCTACTCGTTAAACATGGATTCGAATACTTTGTAAAAGCTCATAAGCTCAAGAATAATTACACTCTCATAAACTCAGGGCAGATGAAATGAATGATAAATTCATGCAAACAACTTTTACTCATGGTTGTAAAGAAAAAGAAACCTGATAAAACCAATGTATTTGAGGGATGTGATGCTAAACAGCAAGCTGATTTATAAAAAGTTGTTTCAGAGTATGATATCTTGTTTCAAGAACCTAAAGGTCTGCCACCCATAAAGGAAATAGTGCATGAAATTAATTTGTAGCAAGATGCTCCCCTAACATTGGAATGTACATGAAGTTCGCTTTAGAGAATGCAAAAATCAAGAAGCAGGTGTAGGAGTTTCTTGAGAAGGGTTTCATCAGAACTAGCACATCACCATGTGGGTCACCAATCATTTTGGTGAGAAAGAAAGATGGCTCATGGAGAATGTGCATTGATTACCGAGCACTGAATAAGATAACTATAAAAAATCGTTATCCCCTTCCTTGCATAGATGATCTATTAGATCAATTGAAAGAAACTGTTTATTTTTCCAAGTCAGACTTGCATAATGGATATCAGAGTTGCAGAACAAGATGCATGGAAGACTGCTTTCAAAACAAAGCAAGGATTGTATGAGTGGTTGCTTATGCCTTTTGGCTTAACTAATGCTCCTGCTACTTTCATGAGAATAATGAATGATGTACTCAGACCTTTCCTTGATGATTTTGTTATTGTGTATCTGGATGACATTATGATATTTAGAAAAACATGGGACATATAGTACGGGGTGGTGAATTGAAGATAGATCCCTCTAAGGTGGTAGTCATTATTAATTGGCCTAAACACAAATTTTCTATAGAAGTTAGGAGCTTCTTAGGAGAAACACAATATTGGAGAAAGTTCATTTCTAACTTTTCCTTAATTGTAGCTCGCTTACATGCTTTAACAGGATTGAACAAGGTGTTTCAGTGGGGAGGCAAATAGCAGAAAGCCTTTGACACCTTGAAAGAAAATATTAGTACAACACTAGTACAAGCACTGCTTGATCTTCAAAGACCATTTGAGATCCAAACGGATGCCAGTGACTATGCCATGGGAGAAATGTTGATGCAGCACGGTAAACCCATATGTTATCACTCTGAGACATTTAATTCTACTGTAGTTAACTATCCCACATATGATAAAGAATTGTATGCATTAGTATAGAGTGAAAAAGTGGAAACATTACTTAATGGGAAAAGAAACAGTGGTACATACTAATCATCAACCACTTCAATATCTACACTTCCAAACTAAGTTGCAGCAATCAATACACTATAGATGGATGGGTTTTCTACAATAGTTTCAATTAGTCATTAGATATAAAAAGGGCATACACAATAAAGTTGCAGATATGTTATCTAGACCCATTATAAATGTGTCTACTATACTTAAGCATTATTCTGTGTTACATGAGAGCTACATTGAACAATATGCTCAAGATATATACTTTAAAGATGTATATGCAACTTTAAGTTAAGGCAATCGAGTAGAAGAATTGGATTATCATGTAAAGGATTAACTCTTATATCATTGTGGGAAGTTATGCATTCCACAAACTGAAAGAGTAAAGATAATTCGAGATGCACTTCTCTAATATCAGGTCACTTTGGGGTAAGTAAAACAGTTTCATAGCTGCAAATATTTTGCTATTGGCCAAAAATGAACAAGGTGGTTTCTAGATATGTAAGAAGGTGTACTATGTGTGCTAAAAGCAAGCCTAGCAATAGAAAACTAGGTTTGTACACTCCATTACCAGTTACTTCTCATCCTTGGGAAAGTGTTTCCATGGAATTTATTGGAGGACTACCTGAATATAGGAAAGGTCATGATTATTTGTATGTTTTTGTGGATAGGTTCAACAAAATGCTTATTTTTATACCTTGTAATAAACAGATTACAGCAAAACAAACTGAAAAACTGTTCTTTCAGCATGTATGGGTTCATTTTGGATTATCCACTTCCATTATATCTGATCGAGGCACCCGATTTGTGGGAAAGTTTTGGTCAAGTATGTGGGAACTGATGGACACCAAACTGAAGAAAGGAATAGCTTTCCATCCACAAACTAATGGCCAGCTAGAAGTAGTCAATAGGACAGTGATCCAGTTGCTCAAGGGATATTGCAGCAAGCATCCTAAGCTTTCGGATGAACATTTGTGTTATGTGCAGCATGCTTACAATTGGGCCAAATATTCTTCTACAAAAAGATATCCTTTTGAGACTTGTTTTGGTTTCACACCAAGGTCTCCTTTGGATTTTTCCTTTGGTAAAGACACCACAGTTGAGGGACACAACAACGTGGACAAGGCAACTAGATTCATTGAAAAAATCCAATCGATTCACCAGACAGTACAGGAATAGCTGGAAAAGAGCCAGGCCAAATACAAGGCAAGGCATGACAAGCATTAGATGGAGCATAGTTTCCAAGTTGCTGATCAAGTCTGGCTATATATCAGCAAGGACAGAATGCCAGGTGAAGGTAAAAAGCTAAAGCCTATCAGGTATGGACCTTTCAATATACTTGAGAAAATTGGTGAGAATGCTTTTTGCCTTGATCTACCATCTTACATGCACACCTACTCACTCATAAATACAGTTAGCTTGAGATTGTTTGAACCTTCACTAATTGAGGATCCCGAAGAGCAGAGTCAATTGCCTTTTGTTGATGACCTGTTACATGAATATCTTAATGAATTGCATGACAGGAAGGTGAGAATGACGCATAGGGGAGATGTTGAGTACCTTAGAATTGGGCTCAGGGGTTCAAAGCCGAGCAGTGGAAAATGGATAGAGATTGGACAAGTGAGACAATTGTACCCTCACATAGTCGATACTTGAAAACCAATTTTTGGTGGTCCAAAAGCTTTTTTAGTGGGAAGGCCATGATCCAAATTGGATCCTTGAAAATTATCAAAGTTTATATGACTGTTTCAAATTATGTCAATCTTAAAAAATTGTGTAAAACAATGAGCTATTTGGAAGGACCTTTGGACAGTGGCAGTTTGTAGCTAGCATGGAACAACGAGGACCTCGGTCAAAGCACCCTGACCATTGGCCCATGGAGACCATGCAATGGTGCAAAATAGCGGATAGGGAGTCCAAATCAGAAAATAGAGGCCATTTCTGATGCGCAATTAAAACAAAGCACTAATCACGCATCGCAAGATAAAAACCTTAGAGAAGGAAAAGCCCCGGCACTCGGTCATGTGAAAAATAGGTAAAACCATGGGGAAATCTCACTAAAACCAACAGGTGGGTCCCACACTCCAAAACCGGTGAAATATCGGAGGCATTTTGGAAGGTAAGCAGGTTTGGCAGAGGAGCAAGCAATGCCATACATTGAATGATGCGTGTGCAGCGAATGAGAGAGAAAACCACTCTCATCGCAGGGTAACGGTCGAGCAAGTCACCTATGCGATAAAAGCGATGACCATAGGATCTGGAGGCTCCAGATCAAACAACGGAGATTTCACCCGATGGGAGATTGGATTTGACGGAAGAATAGGCTGAGGCATATGAAATTTGGGGTCCAACATGACCGCGGAGCTGGCAGATGAATCATTTCGTAGAATAACTGAAATAACGACCATTCGAGGAAAAGCTGGTGCCTAGTTCATACGGAGACAAGTGGCCACCTCTTTGTGAAACGTTACACAGTGGCGATGAAACAAAAGTAGGGAATTCCAGTGGACAGAGGTAGGTGATTTGAAGAGACTGAATAGGAAGCGAATAGTCAAGGGACAGATTGGCTTTAAGCCATGAATAGATAGAGAATAGAGACAGGGAGGCATAATAGAGAGTGAAGCAAGAAGCAGAGAACAGAGAAGTCGAGCTGACCTGCAGAGCTAAGGTAGCATCGAGTAGAAAAAAAATGAGAAGGCTTGAGAGGTTGAAGCAATCACTGTGAGGATATCGGTCGGGAATAGAGTACCAAATTGGACTCATCCCATTAAGACTAGTTGAGGTCGAGACTTGGTAAGGGGGGAGTCTGTGTATTCTAGTTGCTTGGGGAATCCAAGTACCACCCTACTAAGCTTCATTTGTTACAAGAGACTCAAATCAAGCTCCTCATTGTAAAAAAAATATGCTTAAAGACACAATAAGAAAAGGCCACCACTGAAAGCTGGACCAGGAGATGTAGCCCAAGAGGATTGGGTGAACTCCTTATTAAATTGTTGTGTTTATCTTTGCTTGCTATGTTTCTCTTACCATTTTCCAATTGCTTGTGTATTTTGCAATCTTATCGATTTGTTGCTTAAAATAACATAGGAATATCCTAGCGCATGAGTCTATAATACCTTCATTAATTTCCTGAGGTCACCTAGGGGTGATTTCAGATCAAGTGGTGTTACAGATTTGCTACAGGAAGGGACAAATTTTCTATAAGAGAAGACATAATTGCTATAGGAGGAGATAAATCACCGAATGAACAATTAAATAAAATGAAAATGGGATGGGAATTTTTTTACTATTTAGTAGGATGTCTTAGGTCTCCATTCCAAGTAGAATCACTCCAAAATACCCCTGATAACATGTGTTGCAAAATAGCAGAAATTACTAGTCTAAAATCTCAAAATTCAAGAACTTTTAGCTAGTTAACCTATCAAATTCCTAACCAAATCAAGTGAAAATGAAATGGAGCAATTTTTTATTAACTTGAATGTTTTTATTACCTAATACAAGTTGAATCAACTCAAATGAATCTTATTAACATGTTCTAAAGAATAGTTGAAAGCTACTTTATTTGCTGCAAGGGACTTCCAAATTTTTTATATTTGTGAATAAGTAAGCTAATCCAAGTAGCTCAATGATGAATATTACCTTCCAAAGACGTTTCAAGGATGAAATAATGTTTTTGAATCTGTAAATAAGCTAAAAAATAACTCACTTAAACTATTTAACCCAATCCTATAGAAACAAATCATCAATACTAAATGCAAAAATAGGAAAAACAAGAACAAGAGATGCTTGTGAATAAGAAGTGAAAAAAGAAAAGTAAATAATACAAAAGGGATCTGAGGATTCTGGGATAGCCATGCCCAAGGATACTTAGAGTCCTGTGAAGGAGACCAAGCATTATAAGGTAAAAATGGCACCAAAATTCATTATTTGAATCAATCCAATTACATCCCCACTAGAAATGAAAGTGGAGTTGTAAAAATACAAGTTTTGTCCACAAGAAGACTAGGAAAACTCATGCCTCTAGATGAAAATTTGAATTTTTACTTATAAAAAATGATGAGGAAGCATTCTCCTTGAAAGGAGGAATATTTTCCCTCCAAAATCCCTCAAATAGTGGATTTAGTTCCCAACACTAGGAATCTGCATTAAATGATAGGGAACACATTCCTATATTTTCTCAATCATTGGAGCTCCAAAATTTGTAAAATAATTTCATAATATCTTGTTGATTTATTATCCGACCTTTATCCTCCTATAGTAAGGAGCAAGTCCCTAGATTATCTCCTCCTCCAAATCTTCATAATCTGCCCGATATGCTCACAATATTCCACAAAAATAAATAATATTAGGCACAAATATGCAATTATATTTAAACATTCCTAATGAACATGTTAAAGCTAAAAAAACATTATTAAGTGTATGAGGAGAGATTAATATAGCCTTCATGTGCCTAATAAAGGTTAGATGAGCCTTAATTCGTGTCTAATTTAGAGGCCCATCACACACGTCACTGTTTCAACCTTCGACCCTGTTTGAGATGGAATTTTGGAGGCTACAAAAACCATAACATCCTTAGATCATATATCTGAAAATATAACAAAGATAGGTATGAAATTTGTACATGAATTTCACCAATATTTCGGCTCCATGTGGTTGTAATTTCAGCTTTTGAAGCCTCGTAGAAAAAAGGTTATAGCGAAAATTCCAAGATGTACTTTTTGTGGAAGTGAAACCCTAGAATCCAAAGCTCTGATACCAAATGTTATGCAACCAAATCAAAAAGAAGAAGAAAATATAGATCAACGAATTAAAAATTATCCTCTTCAAGGGGGAAGCATCCTTTACATTACATAAATGAACAATCCATAAATGATACAAATGATAATACCTCCTTGGTATATATAGGAGTTTAAGGGGTCACAATATAATCAGAGCCTACATAAAAATAATAATGTAAGGACACCATAATAACAATAGTGGTCCTCTATGGAGAACAACAATAACAACATGGGGGATACATGGGTACAACAATAACAACATGGGGCTACACTAACAATAAAAATAAGGGGAATACACTAATATTATAGGGACCTAACAACTACCTTCCATTTCATTAATGGACCCCTGGTGATCTTCTTTCTTGTTACCAAATGCGTCATAGGTCCGAGGAATGCTTTGATCAATATTATCAATTGTTTATGCCTTCTGAGCACTATATATTTGAGGCCTACCATGCTGATACAATGGAAAATCCATCTTGCGATGATCCTTGCCACATATCCAACATTGCAAAGGCCCACTAGCTCTATTTTGCTTCTCTCTAGGCTAAGGTCCATGTCCCTTCTCAAATACATCAATTCTTGTAACGATCAACATTATCTTTCTCACTTGCATCTTGAGGTCTTAATCGATTCAGTGGCCACTTACATTTAGTCTTTTCATTCCATTTTCAGTCCTGCTTAGACTCGGTTTTACGCTGCGATTGCTCATAACAGTGCTTCAACTTTCTAATGACTTCTTCTAGCCACTGAGGCTCATCATACTCAATCCAATCCTTAAATACTACTGGAAGTCCACTGATAAATATTTGAAATTGTGTCTTCTCATCTGTAAGATACGTCACATACCCTAACAACTCCATGAAATTAGTCATGTACTCCTCATTTTTCATTGGTCCCATCTTTAGCTCATAGAACTCGGATTTTTTGTCGTAGTACCTCTCTAACAAATACTTGTTTATGAAGAGTCTCTTGAATTCATGTGAACTCAACCCTATATCACGATGTCTTTGACATGCTTCACATCTTCCCACTAGATGCATGCTTTCCCTTTGAGAGTAAAAATAACTATCCCAGCCTTCATGTTATCTATAGATTCATGCAACCCAAAGAACTTATTCACCCTAAGTAACCATGCCTCTCCATCTTCCAGTTTATTCAACTCTCTATCAAATGTGGGTGGCTTGGATTTCTTGAGCTCATCTAGAAAATATCCCATGTCACTCCTCCTGTAAGGATGATAAAAATGATGACCATGATACCTATCGGAATGAAAACTAGATTAGAACCCACAACCACAACCTCTCCTAGCAGGTGTATCTAAGAACCTTCCATGTCTGACTATGTCATCCCTATCTGACCTATAACCACCATGAGACATATTACCATATGCCCCATTAGTCCTGTCTTATATTCCATAACTAATATGTGACTTTTATTGTTGCTGCAAGTTTGACCAACTTTGAAGGATAACTGCATTGACCTCTGTTTGTGTTTCTTGTTCCCTATAAAGTCTCTCATGTGATTGAATGATCCTGCAATTATTTGCTTTGAAATTTATGATTTGTGATTTTAGACTTCTCAAGGTGTTTATTATGTCTAAAGTGTACTCATCCCCTTTGTTAGTGTCAGTCAATTTTTCCTTCCACCAGTGGTCAAATGTTCTCTTTCAAAATGTCCATTAGGGTTTAAGGTCGAGTTTTTGTCATTTCACTAGGTTTTCCATTCAAAAAACTTTGGTCACTGGTTAATGTGTCTAGGATTATTTCCACTCTCTCAAGAATTTCACATGTCGATCACTTTCATCACTAAGCTAAGTGTATCATTATCAAGAATCATCATCATGTCAGTCATCAGCATCATTATTTCATTCAGTTGAGTGTCCCCATTTGGTTATTAAGGTTTCAGGGTCACTAAAGCTCTCATTTCATGCATAAAATCCGACAAAGGAGGAGTGGTAATAAGCAAATATCTTTAGTAAATTTTGATATCAAATGTAATTTTATGTTTTCATATGTAATAATTACTTCAAAGTTCCAAGTTCCAAAGGTTGTAGTTCAGAGTTCCAAAAAAGATTTCGATGTCTAAAAAAAGCCATAAAGTTAACAAGTTTCAAATTTCAAAGGTCATAAAGTGTCAAGTGTCCAAATTTAAGTTTAAAAGGGTAAGATGAGTTGTTTTTAACTCATTTTCACTTTCAAAATTTCAAGCATCTCTTATTTATCATCGTGTAGGAGAAAACTTTGTGAAAATTGAGGGTTTTGTTGCACTCTTTGAGAAATGAGACCCTTTTAGGAGAAATGCAACCCTTCTGTGGAAAAGCGCGACCATTATGTGGAGAAATGAAACCTTTATATGGAGGAGTGTGACCCTTCTGAGTGAAATGTGACCTTTCTATGGAGAATTGTGACCCTTTTAAGAGAAGTACGACCTTTATGAGTAAAAGCGACCCACAATGTGACTCTTTGGGAAACCCATAGTATAGGGATTTCTTCTTGGTTTCAAGGGGATTTTTGATTTCTTCGAAGTTACAAAGATCATTCAAGGACTCTTAAAGCCTCTAAAAATAATAAGTGACCATCTACACCATCATTTCAAATATTTTCTCAATGTAAATTGATTGTTTCTCAGGGTTTTCTCTAGCAAAGTTTTTGGTGAATGAAACCTAGCTTCTACTCATTTACCACTATCATCTATCATCCATGAAACCATAAATTTAAAATCTCCTATCATTCCACCACTCATTTACCATTGGTTTCATCAAATCCTAGCCTTCCACTACGTTTTCACCTTTGAAAAAACTCCCACTACAATTTTATCAACATCATCTGGCTAGTGTTTTACCCTTCAACAAGTTTAATGGAGAGTGAACAAGCGAGTGAAAATAAAGTGCACAAGGGAGGACATCATTAAAGGTTTGAGCCATCCAACCTGAGACAAATCAATGCTTCTCCATTTGGCTAGAATTTTTTCAGAAATTTTGGTTGTATGAAGTTTTGTGAGCAGGTCGCAGAGTTTGGTTCTCATGTCCCTTTGAAAAGCCTCTTTTCCCAAAATTTCAACATAGATAAGGCTGCCATAATAGGTATTGAGTTTATGTTTCAGTAGGTATTATTTCTTCACCCACAGGTATTCCAAATCATGGTGACACTTGGTTCAAAGGCATGGAATTACCCCATGATGATTATAATATGTTCCTAAAACCTAATGTCAGAGAGACTTTTGAACATGTTTTTCCTTTTAGACATCTGCTTAACAGGTATGCCCCTCTAATGAAGCTTACTATGAAGTAATTTACATATGAAGGAATATTCTCCAGATTATATAGGTACCATGTTAGGCTACTTGTGCACTTCACCTCTATAAGAACACTTAATTTGTGAAACTTTCTGTCTAAGAGTGTGGTGAAGATGACTGAAAAATTCTAGGGGAAAACCTCACATCACCCATTTTTTTCACCATAGCCTGGTCAATATTGTGGTTATGCATCAAATCTGAGTCAAGAAAATCACTTGGGAAACCTTTTTGGTTAAATTAAAAACTGCTCCTATTATTAGCCCCATTGTTTCTCCCAACAAAACAACACGATCAGGGTCAAGGTCCACACGGTCAATGAAGAATGGTTCAATAAGTAAACAGGTAGAAGTTTTAGAGGAACCTAGACCTAAGGTAACAAAGACATATCAAAGAGGGAACATTCTTGTGTTTTCTCCACAAATTGTGGAAGGGGCCAAGATTTCTACATCATCACAACAGGGATCACATTTGTAGGATGAGGAGACTATCCATCATGACCTACACATAGTGGACTTGGAACCGTAAGATGATCATCAAACCTTAAAACTAGTTATCAAAGAGAAGGATTCTCAGATCATGGAGCTTCTAGACAATGTTGCAAGAGCCAAATTCATTATTTCCTTCCTTGATCAAGAAAATGAGCAACTGAAGGCAAAGCAACTGCTTATAGAAAAAGATTTGTTTAAAACTAGTATGAAAGAGTCTAAAGGTAAAGCAATGTTTGGGTATGATGAACAAGAAAAGAATGTTGGAAGGAAGAGGCTTAGGACAAAGGGTGTAAAAGGAAAATTGTAGAAGGAAAAGACCAAAACCTACTAAATGAGGATTTGATTCTTGAAGACGGAATTGCTATCGAAATCAATGAAGACAGGGAATATTGGCTAGGCAAAGTCAATGGCCACCTAGAGAAGCTTCTTGACAAAGCTAACAGGGACAATCAGATGTTGAGGCACATGGCCCACCATTATCACACAAGGAATCAGATTTCACAAATCAGAATCAAGAATTTGAAAGAAAAACTAAAAGAGGTCGAAGACAAGCAAAGGGAATCAAGGAAAAGGGGTAAACTAATAAAATTGGGGACTAAAACTTCCAAGAATTTTTAGTCTATCATCCATATTAGCTAAGGAACGATTTTTGAAAATTTTGGAGAAATTTGGGTTTTTTTTTTTTAAATTTGCTGGAAAAGTCACACAGAAGCGCCGCGCAGAGGCACAACCCTTTTTCCATGGACATCCAAATGAAGTATTTCCTACATGGATCAGTGCATAATGATGAGTACATGCCAAATATAAGCTTAGTTTTGAATGAAATCTTCTCATTTTGATCATAAACTAAAAAAAATCACCTTTTTCATGCCTCTGCCACTAAATATGGACTGGCACAATGATTCTGAGTAAGGTTGGAAAAAATAAGTTTTGGAGGCTTTCCCACAGGTCATTTAAAAAAATTCAAGATGTTATGGAAACTAGACAGACAATGATAGTTTACCGTTCTTTCAGATTTCAATTCTGACCTCAGGAATATACCTAGAAATGGCTTCAAATAGGTGTGACCTTTCTACAAAATTTCCTGTTTTGGTGCATGTTGGTGTGACCTTTCTGCTGACTAGAGTGACCCTTCTGGTTTTGGCGCGGCCCATCTGGTCTCGTAACTTTTTGAGAAATGAATGATGGAAAATTCAAGATATTATGATCTGTTGATGTTACTCTGGGTTTCTTAGTTGGTTTTTGCCTCAATTTATAAGGAAAATTGTAATTAATGAAGAGATATGCTCTCCTAAACTTTAGACTAGATTGTGGAAACTGTCTCAACTATACTAGTTTTAGGTGAGGACTCATCAAATCTAGTTATGAGGAGCCTTGAGTATATTTTTTGACATGATGATATGTCATATGTTTCATTTTTCTATATAAGATAGAAAAGAATAATTTTCCAGGGGTTGGACATTTGAGGAGAGAGTCATTGTAGCCTGTATTTGACATTTTTTAAGTCGAAGGACACAGTTTGCAACTATTATTTAGGAATTCATGTGCAGCAAGTTTATGGTGTTGTTTTTCCTTTGTTATTACTTTATATGAATGATATTTAGATTCATTTACATTCATCATCTCTTCAATAGTTTTCCTTGCAGTTTATAAACAAAATTCTTTTCACTAAGCTCTGTTTTGATGGAAAATTATTATATGTTATTTTCACTCTTTCTTAATGAATTCATGTCTCATGCTTATTAAGACCTCCATGCTTCTTCTCAACACCATACTACACTGACAAAACCTAAAATTCATCACAAAAGTACTGTTTCCTTGCTCCATATCTTTGTTACTATAATCCTTTGACCCTCTTACCTAGCTACTTGGTTTTTCTCCCTTATCTAGAATAAAAAACCCAAAATTTTCCATAACCTCCCTGAGCCTAACTATCTAGCCTAAAATCCTTTACATATCAGTCATTTGTTGGCTGTGATTACATAGAGAGAGTTGTTTCTAGGAAAACTAGTATTTCTAAGAAATGCTAGCCCTCTAGGTTTGGTAGCTAACCTGGAAACAATAGTCAAAGCAATTCACTATCTTTCCTATGAGTGATAGATAAGAAAGATATTATGAAAGATAAACCTGTAACTTTCACTTGAATCCTCGCTTAATCTCCCTCTCCTTTGGCCGATCCCATAACTCCTCCTCGTACTTAACACACTTTGAGAGTACCTGCATAGCTCCAGAAACAAAGACCTGTCAAAGAATAATGATCCATCACAGCATAAAAATCATAGAATTAGAAATATGATAGACAAATGAATGCATTTACAGTTAACACAATCAATTGGGAAAAACCTTGAAGATATTTATTGATAATAAGGAGAATTTCAACCCATAAGAAGTCTGATCCAATGCCATCCTCCCAGCTTCAAGCCTTCTTCACCTCATGAATCAGCAAGAACATACCAACAATAACACAATGCTCTCACCTCAATACTGAAACTAGCAGCACTTCCTTACAACTAAGAACAATTCAGCCCTCTGATCTCTTGGATGAGAGATCCTTTTATAGATGATTACAGTAGGTTGAGTCATCGATGGGGATGATGAATGCCTTTCTATTTTTAGGAATTGGTTCCATGAAAGAGGGGAATTGGAGGTGGTTTCCTAATTCCTTTAGTCATCCTTGGGCAAGCTTAGAGGGGCAGGTGGCATAAGAGAAGTTTTTAGAAGTTTCCATGAGCAGCCAACTCTCAAACTCTCCCAAAATTTTGTCCTACCTCGCCCATCACACCTATTAGAGGGCCAAACTAAGATGCATCACACTTTGAGAATGAAGCACCTAAGATGCATTCACCCTAACACTGGGATTTCAGTAATGATTCATTTTAGGCACTTTCTGGATGATTTTAGAGATGGAACTTTTGGGGAATGAGGCATTGAAATGACTTAGTTCCTTTAGGGCATAAAACAACTATTTTAGGGGTTGATGAATGCTAATACTTCGACATGTGAGTTGGGGTTGATGTGCCCAAATATGCCTATAACAGTTTCCCCCTAAAGCATGAGGTCGTAAATGTTCATGTTGGTTGAAATGCTTTATCATGAGGATCGAAAGTTTCGAACTGGAAGATGACCTGCATCAATTACAATACAATACATGATAAAATGATTTTTTTTCATGAACTAGCTGAGGGAGGCATCCCTATGCTCCACTTTATAAAATTTCATTACATGTACATAGATCAAACAGTCGTCTGCAGTTATAGACTTGTAATCTATGATTGGATGACCATCTATGTAAAGCCTTTGTACATTTGATGCTTTTGTATTCCTGAATATATCGCAGCCCAGATGGATGAAACTAGATCCGGGGTCTTCAAACTCATTCAATCTTCACTTAATGTACAAGTCAAACCATGTGAAAAGATGTTATGAGGTCGAACATGGAGAGACATCACCTGATTACCAGCTAATGATGTAAGTTGTTAACAGACGCGAGAGGGACCACCGATAATGATGATGATCCTCAAGGTATTACATTACATTTCATGTGGTGTGAATAAATGATTCAATATCAAACACAATGCAAAATCTTTCGGCCAAAGGCCATTGATGTCAACCTGTCGCCAGAAGAGAGAAACTTGCTATTGATGTATGCAAGCTTCAATGCACTGAAAGGGTGTTTCTAAGTCAACTTCTTGGATAATGAGTTGATGTCGACAAGAAGAGACTCTTCATAGGAAGGCCTTGATGTATCCCACATCTACAACACGAAACAAAGCAAATGAATTTTGGAGATGAAGACAAACTGATGACACAAGGTTCAAGAACAACGGTCATGAAAATAAAGGTTTGTGGTATTGCAACAGATGAGACTTTAACTAGATGACTTCTCTTAAACATATTGGTGACACTAAGATGAATTGGTAGCGTTGACCCAAAACAAAAGTTATGGATGGTGTGATAGACCAACGGTATGATAACCATAAAATGGAATGTCCCAACCCAACTTAATCACGGAGATGAAGTGAAAGTGTCATGTTCAAGAGCGACTCGCTACCATAAGTTTTCAAGATTTTTCCCCTTTTCCCCAGTCATTGCTGACCAGTACCTCCTTTTTTTTTATTAAGATTGAGGAGGATAACATATGATTGTTCTATAATTCACCCTTCGGTCTAACCCATCACTATTTTATGTTTTAACGAGTCTAGTGACGGTGAAACTTGGTCTTGTCTAGATGGACAAGTTTTTTGCTATTATTTTAATGAGTTTAACAACAAGGATAACTCAGTCCCTTTCATGTTTAGAGAGTTTTAAAAGCGATGAAAAGAAAACCCCATAAGTTATTTTTTGCAAAATAATCCCTCAGGTCCGAAAAAGGATAAAATAATACAAGAGGGATGTCGTTTTCAATACCTTAACGAGCTAGAAGAGACAAGTGCTTGACAATCTTTTCTTATTTAGACTCTGAAAAGAGTTTAAAGAGGACTCCACTTTGAGGAACGAGTGGTGTCTAGGGTAGCAACTAGTTTTGGTGATGTTGGAAATTCTCAAAACATGTTGATTTATGTGAAGAGGGTCGCTAATAATACCACTCATTGCAACTGTTTCTCAAAAAAGGTAAAACAACCAAGTGAAAGCATATGATTGACCAAAGGGATGGTGGCGATGGGATGAAACAACCAACGCTCATCTTATAGCAAAGGCTGATAGAATAGTAGTCACAAGGGTTAAATGGAAATGGGTTCATTTTTAGATAAACTTAAACCATAGGGAATTGTGCTCGGATTTAGTTTCATGTTTGTACAAGCTTGAAACGAAAAACTATGCTTGAATTTAGTTTCATTTTTACACAAGATTAAAAAAAAAAAATGTGCTTGAGATTGGTTTACATGCCCCCAGCATGATGAAAGGGAGAGTCTTCTGTAACTAGATGGAAGTCGCTGTGGTGAAGCAAGACGGTTATCCAACACCTTTTGGCTTCATCCAGATAGGGACAAAGATGAATGGAGTGATTCCCTTCACATAACCTACAAGGAAAATTGACTTTACCACTAGGTGCATGCCCCCCAAGCTTCATTACATTCACTTAAGTAGGCTACTTGTGGCTATCAAGTGGATGGAATGAAGGTTCTTTTACGAGTTCAAGTGAAAGAATCGACTGGGATTTTACGAGATCTAGTCAAAGGCTCGACTTGGAATATTGCTCTAGGGGACCTTGTTTCATTTTTTAATGAGCTTGAGATAAGACAAGGAATCCTGCTCAGATTCCTTGTTTTATTTTTTAATGAGGTCGACACAAGACCAAGAACTATCCTCATGGACCGGTTTCATTTTTTTAAGACGGTTGATACAGTAAAAGAACTCTCCTTGAACCCTTTGTTCATTTTTTAATGAGGTTGACACAAGACCAAGAACTATCCTCATGGGAGATGTGTCATGTTTTTAATGAGGTTGACATAGTAAAAGAACTATCCTCATACTCCTTGTTTCATTTTTTAACGAGGTTTACACAAGACAACGAACCATCCTTGAACCATTGTTTCATTTTTTAATGAGGTTGACACAAGACAACGAACTATCCTCGAAGACCCTTGAAGGAGATATCTGGTTCCAATGCCCCCAGTACATGATGTACAATGTCACTAAATTGATTGTTAGTTGATTTAGGTATGGAACAGGTTGCCACATAATTAACCCGTGGCGGGGATGATACCATTGGTACATAAGGACCATTTAGGGAAGATGGTTGAATAGGAACTATATTTGGACCAGGAAATGAAAGCTGGTCAATAGTGACAATCCTACCTTCATGCGGGAAACAAATCACTTGAAAGAGTGTTGAAACAATAGCTCTTGTGCCATAAACATAGTTGCGCCCCAGAAGTAAATTGTAATCTAAAGGTCCTGGGACTACCATCACGTTCAGATAAATGATTTTTCCTCCCAAAGTGATAGGTAATTGTGGAAGGATCCCTAATGGTTTACTGGCTCCTCTATTAAAACCCAACAGATTCTGTGTAATAGGCACAAGTGGTGGTGAACCAAGCGCTTGCCAAGCAATTGAGGAAAGGATACTCACTGATGCACCTTCATCTATAATAGTGCCAGATACAGTCATATTACAAACTTGTACTATGATTTGGAGAGGCACATAAGAAGGAAGGTAGAATGTAGCCAATCGATTCCAATCAAAGGAAGTGACTAGACTACTTAGAGGGGGTACCATAGAAACGGGAGGATTAACCCCTTGAGTTACGAGAACTGGAGGATTTTCCTCCTGTCTTGATGGAATAGGTGGATTGCCCCCAAGGTCATTTAAATCTGAAGAAACAAAAAGAACCTGAGTGGTATGATTTACCGAAGGTTAAATCGGGTCAACTGTTACCTTGACCTATTGAAGGGTTCACTTACAGAGAGAGTGGGTTTGACTGACGGTTGATTTGAGTCAATCAATTCATCAACTAGTGAAGGATTTAGGGATAGTTTCCTGTAACCAGATGGAAGTCGTTGCGGTGAGGCAGGAAGGTTATCCAACACTCTTTTGGCTTCATCCAGAGAGGGACAAAGGTGAATGGGGTGATTCCCTTCACATAACCTACATGGAATTCCTGGTTCCTCTGTTAAAACCCAACATATTATATGTAACAGGCACAAGCGGTCACGAACCAAGTGCTTGCCAAGCAGTTGAGGAAAGGATACTCACTGATGCACCTTCATCTATAATAGTTCCAGATACAATCATATTACAAAATTGTACTATGATCTTGAAAGGCACATAGGAAGGAAGGCAAAATCTAGTCAGTTGATTCCAATCAAAGGAAGTGACTAGACTACTTGGAGGGGGTACCATAGAAACAGGAGGATTAACCCCTTGAGTTACGAGAACTAGAGGATTTTCCTCCTGTCTTGATGGAACAGGTGGATTTCCCCCAAGATCATTTGAATCTGAAGAAACAAAAAGAACCTGAGTGGTATGATTTACTAAAGGTGAAATCAGGTCAATTGTTACCTCGACCTGTTGAAGGATTCACTTTCAGAGAGAGTGGTTTTGACTGACGATTGATTTTGGTCAGTCAATTCATCAACTAGCGAAGGATTTAAGGATAGTTTCTTGTAGCCAGATGGAAGTCACTACAGTGAAGTAGGATGGTTATCCAACACTCTTTTGGCTTCATCTAGATAGGGACAAAGGTGAATGGGGTGATTCCCTTCACATAACCTACATGGAAACTTGACTTTTCCCTTCTTTCCATGAAATTTACTATCACTAGTTGATTGTATGTCACCAAAATGATCTCCAGAGGTTGATTACAGGGGATGATGTAAATGAGAAGACCATTCTTCTAATATCTAAGGAATATTAGGAAAATTTCAAAGAATATGGTCTTCCGCACAAATTTTGCTTGGATATCGAACTTTGTGAGGCTTGATGGATGGTTTCTCTTCAGATGTTGCATTCAAAGCAATGGTTGCTTGGTTGCCCCTTTGCTGAATTTCCATATTTTTCTTCTTCTTCTTAGCCACTTGGTTACTAGTACCAATACTTTCACCAGGTGAAGAGGAAGAAGAGGAGGAAGAAATGACTGAGGAAGAAGGCAAAGGGTTAACCTTAGGATCAACTGGAGGTTGATTTTGTCCAGTTGGAGGTGTACTCGATTATGGAGAAATCACGCCATTTTGAATAAAGGAGGCTGAAAACAACCATACTGGCAAGACAATAGTAAATCTTGGAAGGGACAATGTAGCCATATAAGGAGCACCAATATTTCCGAAGGGAGGAAAAGGACTAGGATTCCCATCAAAAGGAATTCCTTGATCGGTGGACTCTGGATTTGTTGCCATATGCTTTAACCTAAGATCAACTACAGAATGAGCATGGAGGATGTTATCCACAACAATTAATTTTATGAAAATGGAACACAACTTCGGTTTTTTAGCTTTAAAGAGTCGAGAAAAAGAAAAAGATGACTCTAGGAGCTTTCGATTTTTAATGAGCCTGAAAGGACAAGTGCTCAGATGAACCTTTTCTTTTAAGGAGTCGAAAAGAAGCAAAAGTGATTGCTCTAGAGATACTAAGGAAGAGGGTTTACCAAACTAATCACAAAACTGCATATACACCTTGGTGGTAAATTAAAGAGAAATTACCAAAGATTTACCGTACGGCATCGAGTCTTCCTGAATGCTATGTTCGGTGCATTGTGATTGGTAAGGTGGCAGAATCGGCTTCCTAGGGATAAATGATTTAAACCTATTTGGGTCTCCCACTATATATGCAACGATACAGGGAGCACAAGTCTGTACTAGCACTTATCGAATCAAAGAGGAGGAATCACCCAACCTTCAATGAAAATGACAACCACTAGGTTTAAAGACGTCAGAACACGTCTAGCCTAGACCTCTAGATGTGTTGCGTTAAGTTCCAAAGTGTTGTTAGATTAATTGAGGTTCATTTTAAGTTGATCTTGCTTAAATATTTTCCTTTGAAGGTTCACCACGTGATGTATGTGATCTGAAATTCCTAAAGATGCATCTACAATGATAAGCAATCTTTTCGTTTATTTGATCAATGAAAATCCTAACTACAAGGGATAGAGCATAGAAGCACTTTTAAAAAAATAGCAAAGAGAACACACTAATGCAATTTACCTAAAACATCCTTTTGTGCACACAAACCAAAATGCTAAAATGCAAAATGCATGTATTTGTTTTTAGTTCTCCTTAATGTGAATGATCCAAGAAGGAAAACTAAATACAACAATGACTCAAAATGTTTCACACAAAATGAAAATTTTCGACAATTTTTTATTCAAGGAGAGAAAGGAAGACTCAAAAAGACACTTTCAAGTTTGAATAAATATCTTTTCGACACTTTGAATGAAATGAAATCAAATCAAATGCACCAAAATAGTTTAATCGATTAGCTATGAAGGAGGATTTTGCGACACTTCACTTTTTCGACGAAAATGGAAGATTTTACGACACTTTTTCTATCAAAATGACAAATCGATTAACACTATTTTTGACAATGGATTGTAAATGAAAAAAAAACACACAAAAAACATTCACCAATCCTAATATAAATAGAGGTTAATCTAAGTAATATAAGTTGGCTTTAGTGATGAGATATTGTTCAAATTCAGCAAGCAACCAAACAAGAATGAAAACTAGTCAAAAACCTGAACTCCTAGATGGGAAAATTGAGTTTCAATCATCCATCTAGGTTGTAGTGATAGGCAGTGAGATGCATAGAACTTTTCCCATTCAGGAACTGAGATGCATCTCAGGTTACAGTTCAAGACAATGCGATGGTCTAGGGAGTGATTCTGAAAGTGTTTTTGGTTCAAATTTGCAGAATTTTTCAATGGATTAAGCTTTATTTTAATGATAATAAGAAAAGTGTGAAGGAATGTCCTAAGGGGTTACTAAGCTACCAAAAAGTCCATTTTGATTCTTTTTCGAATCGAATACTCAAGATATAAACTGAACTAGAGATTGACTGAAATAGCATTTATCTACTATGCAATTGTATAGCAAAAGTGGTTTGAAATCTTCCTGGCTAGCTTCAAACTTTGTCTATAGTTTATATAATTTAACATAGAGCAAGAAATAGCAAAAAAAATCATCGTTCCCCAGCAGAGTCGCCAATTTTTTTTTGGGAAAACTAGTATTTCTTAGAAATGCTAGCCCTCTAGGTTTGGTAGCTAACCTAGAAACAACAGTCAAAGCAATTCACTATCTTTCCTATGAGTGATAGATAAGAAAGAGACTATGAAAGACCAACCTGTAACTTTCACTTGAATCCTCGCTTGATCTCCCTCTCCTTTGGCTGATCCTGTAACTCCTCCCTGTATTTAGCACACTTGGAGAGTACCTGCATGGCTACAGAAACAAAGACCTGTCAAAGCATAATGATCCATCACAACATAAACATCATAGAATCAGAAATATGATAAACAAATGAATGCATTTACAGTTAACATAATCAATTGGGAAAAATATTGAAGAACTTTATTGATAACAAGGAGAATTACAACCCATAAGAAGTCTAATCCAGCACCATCCTCCTAGCTTCAAGGCTTCTTCACCTCATGAATCAACAAGAACATACCAAGAATAACACAATGCTCTCACCTCAATCCTGAAACTAGAAGCACTTCCTTACAAGTTAGAATAATTCAGCCCTCTGATCTATTGGATGAGAGATCCTTTTATAGATATGATTGTAGGAGGTTGAGTCATCAATGGGGATGATGAATTCCTTTCTATTTTTTAGGAATTGGTTCTATGAAAGAGAGGAATTGGAGGTGCTTTCCTAATTCCTTTAGTCATCCTTGGGCGAACTCAGAGGGGCAGGTGGCATAGGAGAAGTTTCTAGAATTTTCCATGAGCAACCAACTCTCAAACTCTCCTGGAATTTTGTCCTACCTCACCCATCGCACCTTCTAGAGGGCCAAACTGAGATGCATCACACTTTGAATGTGCAACACCTAAGATGCATACCACCCTAACACAGGGCTTTCAACAATGATTCATTTTAGGTACTTTCTAGATGAATTTTGAGGTGGAAATTTTGGGGAATGAGGCATTCAAATGACTTAGCTCCTTTAGGGCATAAAAAACTATTTTATGGGTTGATGAACCCTAATACTTCTACATGTGAGTTAGGGTTGATGTGCCGAAATATGTTTATAACAAGAGCCCTCTTTGGTTTGGTAGGGCTAGATACCAAACTAAAATGTTGGTTTGTGGTTACCTCTTTCAATTTCTCTCAGCCTGGGAGATTGTGGGGCATAACACCCATGTTTCTCATCTGATCTATAAGGAGAGTCTCATGAATTTTAATCAACCATTTTCTAGTCATCTTTGATCTTCCTATTCCTACAAACATACCATGTTAGATAACCCAATACAAACATAATCAACATACCTCAGTGAAGTTCAGGGGAGACTATCTCATTTGTAAAATCATTCTAGATTAGCATGATACATGTATATACATAATAATATCAATATATTAACATCGTACATGATAACAATAATTGCACCCAATGAACTCGTGCACAAAAATCATAACCATGAAAATTCATGCACAACAACATGCATCTAGCCCATCTAGTCCAAGTATTGAACCACTCTTTGATACCAATCTGTAACGCCTCCTCCCACATTTACCTAGGTCCATCGACTTTCTAGGCTAAACATGAACTACGGGCTACTATGATAGGACCCAACCTCCTAAGTACAATTAAGGAAGTGGAGTCGACAAACTGAATCTTTACTGACCTTCCTCAAGAGATATAGGACACCCAAGATTTAAAAAACCACTCCGAGTTGCCAAACCCTAAGTTGGAATGCTTTTTCAGTGGTCCAGGCTCCCAACTGCATGCATGAGAAGGCCTCCAAGCGCACCCATAAGCCTACTAGGGTGCGGCTGTGACCCAAATTTTTCAGTTCAGAAGGTGCGGTCCCAAATTCTGAGCCTCCATTTTAGGCTAGCCTTTAGACCACCTTCGAGAACTCAATGAGACTTTCTAGAATGATAAATAACATAAGGAAACAAACCATTCATATAGGACTTGATCAAAGACTTGACCTAACCAGGGCTAACCATGATAGTCAATTTGTCAAACATAATAAGAACATGTAATCTATAGGTCAAGAATGCATATCTAAACTTAGGGGTATGGTATCTTAGAATCATCAAGAAGGTCTAATGTCCTCTCATAATAGCTGCAATAACATTTTTTAGCTCACACATTCAATAACCATTCATAAACTAAGTAAAAAATGTCAAGTTTCATAGCTATAACCTATTATGGAACCATCCTTATAACCAACATATAACCATAATAATAACCATGATAGAACAACCATCAAAGCCACATAATAACACACACAAGTACTCATGAAATACAATAAGAAACAAGTTCTTATTAATATACTAAAAAGACAACCAAGTCAGGGACTTCCATGTACCACCAAACCATAGATTAAGCTAAACCAATTCTTTCTTTCAGCTAATAACTCTTGTTCCATATTCCAAGAATGAATGTGGGACTCAAGACATAAAAAACCAGGGCTTCCTGAATATTAAACCACCTCCATCCTCATTCTCATACAATCTTGCCAAAACTAGTAAAGAGATCACATAAGAAAACCAATGCCTAAAACAACTAGGGCTTCTAGGAGATTAAACTGCCTCCATCCTCAGGTTACCATGATCCCACCAAAACTGGTTAAGATATCACTAAGCCCAAAGCAAGGTTAGATTACTTAGGATTTCTTCACCATTACCTTGAGGAATTTTTCCATCTCCATTCACCCATTGAGGGCTTCCTGGAGATTAAACCACCTCCACCCCCAACACTTGGGAATTTTACTGAGGCCACCTCATCCAGTTCTAAAACTATTCGACAATCCAAAGCTCAACCAAATAAAATAACCCCATCAGACCATGACTATCTAGAAATGGAAAGGAAAGGATGAAACCATTGTCACAACTGACAAAATCCATGCTAATGACAACAAGAGTACTAAACACATACATGCATTTACCATGCATTCACAAAACAACTAGGAAATCACACATGCAACCTGTTACCTACAAGTCTTCGTACTAAAGCTGCTTGATCCAACTTTCCTTATCTAACAACCCGAGTCAAAAATCCATTTAATAAAGTGAATAAAGGGAAAATGATGGGAAATGTATTCCAAGCTGAATGTTGGGCAAAAAACATAGTGATGGGGATCACTTGTGATTAATTAGTGGCTATGGAAATTGGCAAAGGAAATAAAAAAGGCTTTAGAGAGACATGAGTCATTTATTGACATTTTATTTATGAAAATAATGGAAAATAGGAGAAAATGAAGGTGTAAGGTCACATGTTGCACGTGAGGAGCAAAGTGAAGGAAAATAATGGAAAATGAAGAAAATAGAGGCCCCATTGGTAAAAAGGCATATGAGGATAAGTTCACAACCTTTTGTCAATTTTGTCTTGGAGCTCTCTCTTTATTCTCTCTCTCTCTCTCATACTCTTGCACACTTAGAGTTTTCTTGTAGCACTCTTGGAGGAGAGTGGAATCAAGGAAAATTTTAAGGATGGAAAATTTTCTTGAAGTTTAAAAGCATTGGTGAATATCATTAATCCATAATATGCAAACTATAAAATGTTTATTGATGTATTTGTAAAATTATTCAAATTTATAATGATTTTTTATGTAGTCTCTATATAATGTTGGCCATTTTTAAGGTAAAGTAATTTTATATTCTAATATTTGGGCGAATCGTCTTTTATAAAATTGGAAATTGGAGAACCTTTTTTGTGGAAAAATCATGGAAAATTAGCCCACTGGGCAAACATTGGCCCTTAAAATTTTCCATGAGTGGCATGCCTGGGATTTGGAACAAGAAGGAAAAATGAGAGCAAGAAAGTGCAAGAGGACATCGGGATCAACAGTGACAACATGATTTTATTGCAAGTACCAAGTTACATGTATGATTTCCTTGCTAGTTTTGGCATGCATGTGGTTTCTAGGTCATGATCTGCCATTGGCATGGAGGATTTCCTGGATTGAAAGTGGTTTTTCCTAGACTTTTAATTTCCTGGATAGCCATGGTGTTATGGGGTTTATCCTCTTTTTTCTGAT
Organism: Pinus taeda; assembly: GCA_000404065.3. Taxonomy (NCBI): domain Eukaryota; kingdom Viridiplantae; phylum Streptophyta; class Pinopsida; order Pinales; family Pinaceae; genus Pinus; species Pinus taeda. The sequence continues at coordinate 263,982 of APFE031149124.1, forward strand.
TGGTTCTCATGATCCTTTGGCTGTCGGTTGAGTTACCAGTTCCTGGAGCCTTGGTTGGATAAACGCTCTGGAAGCGCTATAACTTCTTGGGTTGAGTTACTAGTCCTGAAAGACTTGGTTGGAAAAATTGTTTGGAGCCCTTAGTGGGTTGAGTTACTAGTCTTAGAAGCCCTTGTTGGAAAAATTCTCTGGAGCCCGATAGCAACTGTGGGTTGAGTTACTAGTCCTGGAAGCCTTGGTTGGAACAAATTCTATAGAGCCTTGGAAAAATTAGGTAGAGACTGATATGGTAATGGTTAGTGATGTATGACCATGAGGTGGAATCACTGGTTGAAGGTTGAGTTGGTTTGGCCTCAAGAAGTCCTGGTTTGGTTTATTTGATTTGTTTCATGAGATATCACATTCATACTTGGAATATGGTGCAAGGGTGATTGGATGAAAGAGAGATTTGGTTCAGCCCAGTCTATTGTCGGGTGGTACATGGAGGTCCTTGACTTGGTTGGATTTTCATATGTTAATAAGATCTCTTTTTCCTTTGATATTTTCATGAGTAAATGTGCTTGTCATTATGTGGTTTTAATACTTGTTTCATCATTGATATATATTTTATTATTTTCTCTCATCATGTTTTGGTTATTAGATGAAAGAATAATGAATGAATGAACTAACATACAACAATGCAACTATTGGGAGGAGATATCAATCCTCCTTGATGATTCTCAAATAAGTATGAGGCCGCTATGTTGAGTTATGTTGTTATGACCTATATATTTCATATTTACGATATGTTTGATGAAATGCATGTCATGGATAGTAGGGGTGATATCAAGTCCTTGATTAAGTGTTTGCAATAATAACCTTACCTTAGTGTTAATTATATTTCCTAGAAGTTTCATGAAGTTCTAGGTAGTGGCCTAAGTCTTGGCCCTGAAAAAGTGGCGCAAAATCCAGGGTTACTGGCACAAAACTTCCTCAAAAACATCATAGTCATATGCATTCCTAGTTATGGGAGTGAATGGAGGGTCTCAGTCACATCCATGATTTGTTAAGGGAGCGACTAGGGGTCTATATCAACAAAACATCAAGTTGTCTCAGGGGTTGGGCACCTGGAAGGGTTGTTTGTCTCTTGAAGGTTTTTTAGCTCCCGAGCAAGGTTAGTTTGGTCCTATATTGTTGGTTCCACTTCCTTAAATATACTTGGGGAGTTGAATCATATCATAGTAACTCTTCATCACATGTTTACCCTGGTGGCTTGGTTATCCTGGGAAAATATGGGAGGAGGGTGTTACAAAGTGGTATCAAAGCATGGTTTTGTTCTCCTTGGGCGATGTTTGGTTGTATCTTCTCTTTGGATGAATATATTGTCATGCCTACATATTAGATTCATATATGTTCATTATGCTTGTGGTCTATGTGTTTGTTATGTATGCATGGTACTGGTCATTGTTTCCAATGTGATGTTATGCAGAAGAAGATGATGTTGTTATTATGACGTGTTGTCAAGAATGTATGTCGATTGTGTATGCATTGTTATGCATGTGTGTCGTCCATATGTTTATTATGCATAGTACCTAGTGAATGTTATAATTGTGTCATTATGTATGGTACCTAGCTGACAATTAAGATGATGTCTAAATATTGTGATGATTATGATTGTGCATGTATTTTTCTAATCTGGTTGATTTTGTAGACGAGAGATCCTCCCTTGAAATACCCTGAGGTGTGTTAGTTTTTTTATAGTTTGATTTGGCTGACATGATATACCTTTCAGGAAGAGAAAATCAAAGATATAATTCCCTCCTCCCAAATCTACCTAAGTAACCAGACAACCAAGGTAAACATGTGACAATAAGATACTATGATATGATTCGACCTCCTAAGTCAACTTAAGGAAGTGGAACTGATTGAAAAACACTATACAGACCTTCCACATCAGCAAAAAGACTCCTAAGAACCATCAGAACCACTCAGGAAACCCGCCCCTAGGCCCCATTGAGGTTTTAGACCATTAAACCCCTAGACACTTCCTTGATACGGACACACATGCATCCAAGAGACTCCAGATGCTCCCACAACATACCATATGCATGCGTCCAGGGAATTTCTACCCAGTGCTATCCTTGAGTCTCCAAGATTTGAGCCACTATTTCAGGACTATACCCCAGGTCACTACCCAGAACTCATTAACACCTTTAGAAATGAAATACCACACTAGAAAAATGATACATATTAAATTACTTGAACAAGGACTTGACTAGATCCCTACTAACCATGACATGCATTTCTTCAAACATATCACAAATATGTAATCTATATGATTAAACAAAAATATGAGCGTAAAGGTCTCATACTCATCTGAGAATCACTAAGAAGCATTGATGTCTCAAAACATTAGTTGTAGTTTCATCCATTAGGCCATAGATACACTTTTCATTCATTTACAAGTAAAAACATGATGAGAGCCATACATAGCCACTGCCTAATACATGTTCATAACTAGCATAATAACAACAAAAATTCCAAGGAAACAACATCCATATAATCCACATATAAACAAGTACAATACTCATGAATTAAGAAAGGAGAAATAACCTCATATTAATGATGTGAAGCCCAACCAGGTTCGAGACTTCGACAAGCCAACTGATCGTAGACATGCTTGAGCTAAATCTCAATTCATCCAGTCACACCCGTGCCATATTCCAGTATGAATGTGGGATCTCATAATTCACATCAATCAAAACCATATAGGGATACAAGAGGTCAAAATATCTCAACCCATCAAACAGTGATTCGACCTCATGGTCGAACATCACAACCATCACTAGATTTGGTCTCTACCTAAGCCTTCTAGGACTCCAAAGCGTTGTTCCAAGAAAGGCTTCCAAGACTAGTAATTCAACCCACAACTTACTTTGGGTTTCCAGGTCATTTTTCCAACTAGAGCTTCCAAGAATAGTAACTTAACCCACCAAGGGCTTCTAGAGGATTTTTCCAAATAAGGCTTCTAGGACTAGTAACTCAACCCAAGCTGTTACAGGGCTTCTTGAGCATTTTTCCAACCAAGGCTCCAGAAACTACTAAATCAACTCAAGCTTAAGGAAACATGACAACCAACCAGAAAAAAAAAGGATGAACCCACAAAACCATGGTTATCCAAGAAACGACAAGGCTAGGAAAATCCACTGTCAATCTAGGTAATCATCCATGCCAATTACATATCATGACTAATAAACCACATGCATGCCAAAAATAGTGAGGAAAACATACATGCAACTCGATATCTACAAGAAAAACTCATTGTAGCTATTGATCCTGATGTCCTCTTGCACTTTCTTGCTCTTCCTTTTCCTTCTTGCTCCAAAAATCCAAGTATGCCACACTTGTCCAAGAGTGCTCCAAGAAAACTCTAAGTTACCAAGAGTATGAGAGAGAGAGAGAGAATAGGAGAGAGCTCCACCAAAAACCTGTGAAAATCTTGCCAGTGTATCCTCAGAAGCCTTTTTATCAATGAAGCCTCTATTTTCTTCAATTTGCATTATTTTCCTTCATTTTCCTCCTCACATGCAACCTGTGACCTTTCACCTTACTTTTCTCCTAATTTCCATTATTTTCATAGATAAATGTGCCAAAAATGCCATTTTTCCTTTCCAAAGCCTTTTCCATTGCCTTTGCCAATTTCCTTAGCCATAATAAACTGAATGAACATCCACTAGGATGTTTTTCCCACCACTGAGCTTGTAATACATGTCCCATGACCGTGATCTTATATATTTTTACATGGATTTTTAACCATGGATGTTATAAAACCCTCCCCCTTGGGGTAACACCAACGTCGGTGTTCAATGACGCCTATAACCAATAAGACTACTGAAAACAAAATATACTACCCATGGAGATTTATAACAGAGCTTGTTGCACTATTTACAATGGCCATATACTAAAACATGACAAACATACTGATTATTGGAGCTTTATAATGCAACTCATTACAATATTTACAATAATAAGCACATATACACATATTTTATTCACCCAACAATTAATCATACTACCTATGGAGCTTTATAAATCTAGCTCAATACAATATTTACAATAATACACCCATATACACATATGCACATTTTCTCAACCAACAAATAAAAGGATATATTTCCTGCATCTGGAACAAGGGAATCGAGAGGCACATACCTACATCCTCAAAATTAGTATCAGGATTCACCTCCTTCCTAGGAATTCCAAAATCCACAACAAGGTCAAATCTGCATCGAATGTTCAACGCTATAATATTGTGCCACCTGTCCTCTCAGTGAGCAATTATCGTCTCATTATTCCAGGGCACACTCCCTATGTGCATTTGATTCCATATGACAATGCTAATGGCCAAAACAAATATATCCTCGACCTTTCCTTCTTTACTACATAGTCCCTCCAGCAATCAGACCACCCCCTTCCGTGTAGTCACACACCTTCCAAGTTTTTTTGGCACCCCCATCTTGGGCATTCCATCCCTCGACAAGGTATCGGACGGTCCAAAAACCAAGGCATATCCCTGCCTTAAAACCATCATACCATTCATAGCATGCTCATGGAAATCATTGGACACTATTGGGTACCAATGTCCCACAATGTGCCTCCTCCTAAAGTGCTTTACCAACATACCACTACCTGCTCTAATTCCTTTTTCTATTACTGATAATGCTTGCCGTCAGTTTCAATAATCTAACTAGGAATTTCCATGCTTCCTATACCAAGCACATAATTTCTATTAGATTCAAAATAAATTGAAATAACTTCGAATTATACCTCATTGGTGGCCTGTCGGGTACACTTGCAATTATGTTTGGTTCCTATCACAACAAGTGAAACTAGCATCTTTGACCAAATCATCATGTATAAGCATATCACATCAAGTTAGCTCAACACACAACCATCATAGGTCAAAATCATAAATCACATGCATAATAAAACTGAAATAAAATACTGATACTTATCCTTTAACCAATCCTTATTTTCTACCTTTTTCCTTATTCTGTACACACACCGATTGGTTTCCACACCCGACAAACACCCAATTCCTTCTCCTCAACCATGTGCACACACACATACAACCGCACGACATACACCACCATGCAATACATGCACACCTACTACTGACATACCACACATACATATACAGCTAGTGTACAACACAACACAATACATACTCTTACACCTAGTGTACACCATAACACAATACATACACCTACACCTAGTGTACACCACAACACAAATATGTACACATAATACAACATAATGAATACATATGTCACAATACCATGACTACATAATTCACATATATAGTACCGCATGCCCACAACACAACATGTACGAAACATGCACAATACCACATGTACACAAGTAACACATATACAACATGTTACATAGTACCACCTATACATAATACCATCTGCACAACATGTGCACAACATCACATGTACATGACACCACCTGCACAACACGTACACAATGGCACATGTACACAATGCCAAGCATACAAAGCACCACATGCACAACATGTAGATGAAACCACATGTACGCAACACCATATGCATGACATGTACACAAGACCACCTGCACACAACACCATATGTAAAACATGTACATGACACCACATGCTCACATCACCACTTGTACAATCATGCACACAACACCATATGTACATAGCACCACATGTCAAACATGTAAACAACACCATATGTACATAGCACTACATATACAACATGTACGTAACACCCTATGTACACAACATTGCATATCCAACATGCATGCAACAACATATGCCCTGAACATCACATATCCATCATGCACAGAATACAATATGTACATTGCACTATATATCCAACATGTACATAGAACCATGTATACCTATCACTGCATATGCAACATGCAAACAACACTATATGTACCACCCTATATATAACATTTCATAAACAACATGGACACACTCTATATAGACACAACATTGCTTGCGCACAACATCAAAGATGCAACATATACAACATATGCACAATAGTAGTACCACACATCCAAAACCACACTGTCTCTACTAAGCAACCTTGCTTCTAGTCTCTTATTGATGTTTGTCCCAACATGCCCCAGATCTCACTGGTTTCATTCATCTGATGTATCCCTCAGAGTTACCTATCATAGCATAAACATAATAATAATATAATCACATAATACCAATTCATATCCACATGATACTGACCTCGTAAATTTGTCATGACTACTCTTCCCACTTGATTCCTCATAAAACATGAACTTCTTCATGTCATTCATCTGCGTAAGAAATTATTCCTCCACAGGAATGATTCCTAATGACCCTGTCTAACAACAACATACATACGTAGATACATACATACATACATACATGTATACATATATAAACATCAGCACAATCATGATCATAACATAATTACCAGATAACATAAGGTCAAGGTTAAGAGAACTCCCATTATCTATGCATATCATGCACAACATTGAGAACAATCGTTCCCAACATAGCCAAGACATCTGATGCATCAAATCTATTTACTTCAGCTTTCCTGTTACCTTTCTCATGATTGTGCTACCACTTTCCATTTACACCGAATCAAATTGGTTGTCATATTCTTGCCTTCAACTTCCCTTAATCATGCACAGATCTTCATTCAGGTCCTAAATTACCTGCTAGGTTTCATTCAACTCTCCCTATGCTCCATTAAATTTTCTCTTTCCCAAGAAATTCCTAAGACCCTCAAGACATAAAAGGCAAGAAAAGACATAAACAAGAAGAAAACCATGAAAACCAATAACAATATGATACCATGAACAAAGTGGTATGGCCATAAACTAGACATAAACAAAGCTGCAAATCAAGTGCAAAGAAAGCACAAAGAATTGAAATCACAACACTCTCAACAAACATCATGACTCAATCCCCATGTTCCCAGTGCCTACAGAGGAAAGCTCAATCTAGGCCTTCTTTATAATTTCATGGCAATCTCTTTTCCATGCAATCCCCTTGCTGTGCCAAGCATGTTTCTTGTAACTGGACACATCCATGCCATCTCTCAAGGGACTCCATTCCTTTGACGAATCTAGCCATAACTAGAACAATTGTTATACTCGTCAAATACATATTTATGAATATAACACATATCCTCATAATGTCAAACAAATTCAAGGTTAAGAAGACTTACTATATGAAAAGCACTCATTCATTTGGAATTTCGGTTTCTAAACATATCCAAAGGAATTGTTCACCCAATTCCTTTCTTTTACCTTTTCCTTGTTGCAATCGAGTCTTACTATGCACTGTCACATCACCCAACTATTAATTATATAAACACAACAACTATTACCTTGTCATGCTAATACCAAGCACGTTTCCCCACAACTCGTCACACATGTTAGTCTCACTTTCCAAAGATGAAGAAATCATGTATATTAATTTGAAATCAACATTTACCAAGTCTAAAAACCATGTCATACTCAACAATCAAATCACATTGATTAGTCATAATACATAATGCTACAACTATCACCTACTTACACTAAAGTACATATCAGTTATCTCAACACATATGTGTTAGTACAATCATCTTAAAATAAGATCATTTAGGAAAGAAATATTATAGACACATACTCATATCATTCAAGTAATCAAACATTCAGACAACAAATAGACGACATAATAGACACAAAACACCCAAACAAGAAATAAATGAAATAGTCAAACATTTAAACACCAAATAGACGACATAACAAAACACATACGTTGATGTATATTAGGGGAGGCTATATCATATGCATAATCAATCTAGATTAGTATGATATAACTTCACAATATATCAACTAAAACATAAATAAGGTCATGATTTCCATAACAGTAACTAGCTAACATGTTCACATCATAAACTCATAAACAATTGTCATTCATGCCTAACAATCACATATGCATGGTCAATCTAGATTAGTACAAAACCATATCACAAATATGTTGGCTCATACCTACATATTGTAACCATAACCATCTACATAGGCTAATCCAGGTTAACACAATACATATAACATCAAGATATTAAATGCAATAACCCTAATCATCAAGTTAACTAACATAAAACATCTACAAGTTACTACCATGCATGACTATGCAACACGTGTGCATATGACTACATTGATCAACTAGCATATCACGTGCATGTAAGCACAACAACAATAGAATTAAAAGTGTATAAGTAACCCTAATTCTTATAACAAACAATAACCAACATGCCTGCATGCTCACCATACAAACTTGTATGATGATCTACTCTTACCCCGAAGTCCATTGTTTCAACTCCACATTAATGATATGCATATCTTGCTTTGTCTCAACCAACTCATTATCATCATAACATACCAATAACATCATGATGACCTAATTGAATACAATTACCTTACAATGTGTTTTTGACCTACCATACATGATAACCATAACCATGACAATGCATGCATAACAACAAACAGACACTGACATGCCTAAACATCTGACATGCATTCATGAAAAATGCATCCCATCAACAACATCATCCACTTCTACATGTCAACACAACTGCAAAAAATACCATCACCATGCATACAAATCGAACACATATACACCCTACATGCAAGCATGACAAACTCATTCTACCCATCTAGTCCAAGTGTTCAACCATGCTCTAATACCACTTTGTGGTATTAGATATCACACAAGGAGAACAGAAACCAGAAACCACCCAAAGAGAATGGAACCTCCTCTGATACCACTTTGTAACACCCTCCTCCCAGATCTACCAAGCAACCATCCAACTGGGGTAAACATGTGATGAGAAGTTACTATCATATGATTCGACCTCCTATTTCACCTTAAGGAAGTGGAACTGATGGAAACATACCATAAAAACCTTCCACATCAGCAACAAGACTCCTATGAACCATTCCAACCACTCAAGTAACGAACCCTTGGATCTCATTGAGTGTTTAGACCATTAAACCCCCGAACACTCCCTTGATATGGACAAGCACACGTCTAGGAGACTCCAAACACTCCCACAACATGGGTATGTAGGCGTCCAGGGAATTTTCAACCTAATGTTGTGCTTGCGTCTCTGGTATTTGAGCCACTTTTTTAGGCTCAGAGCCCAGGTCACTGTTGAGAACTCAATGAAACCTTCAAAAATAAAATATCATAGCAAAACAATGATACATACGCAATTACTTGAATAAGGACTTGACTGGACCCCTACTAGCCATGATAGGAATTTTGTCAAACATATCACAAATATGTAATCTACAAGATTAAACAACAAATTTGAGCATAGGGGTCTCATACTCATCTGAGAGTTGCTAAGAAGAATTGATGCCTCAACACATTATCTTTAGCTTCATCCATTGGGCCATAGATACATTGTTCATTCATTTACAAGTAAAAATATGATGAGATCCATACATAGCCACTGCCATAAAACATGTTCATAAAAAACATAATAACAACATAAATACTACAGAAACAATAACCATATAATCCACATATAAACCAGTATAATACTCATGAATTAACAAGGAGAAATAACCTCATATTACTGATGAAAAAGGCCAACCAGGTTTGAGACTTCCACAAACCACCCGACCGTAGACATGGCTTAGCCAAATATCACTTTAGCTAGTCACCTCCATGCCATATTCCAATCATGAATGTGGGATCTCATAAAACACATCAATGAAAACCATCTCGGGCTTCTAGAGGCCAAACTAGCGAAACCCATCAAATAGTTATTCCACCTCATGGTCAGACATCACAACCATCACCAAATTTGGTATCTACCCAATCTTTCAAGGGCTCAAAAGTGTTTTCTTCCAAATAAGCTTCCAGGATTAGTAACTTCACCCACAACTTACTCCGGACTTCCAGAGCATTTGTCCAACTAGGGCTTCCAGGAATAGTAACTCAAACCACCAAGGGCTTCTAGAGAATTTGTACAACCAAGGATTCCAGGACTAGTAACTCAACCCAAGATTTTACAGGGTTTCCAAGAGAATTTGTCCAACAAAGGCTCTAGGAACTAGTAATTCAACCCAATCTAAAGGAAACATGAGAACCAACCAGAAAAATAAAGAATAAACCCACAAATAAATGGCTATCTAGGAAATGGAAACTCTAGGCAAATCCACTATCAATCTAGGTGATCCTCCATGTCAATGAAAAATCATGACCAATAAACCACATGCATATGCCACCCATTCCAAAAATAGTGAGGAAAACATACATGCAACTCGATACCTATAAGCAAAACCCACCGTAGCTGCTGATCCTGATGTGCTCTTGCACTTTCCTTCTCTTCCTCTTCCTTCTTGCTCCAAAACTCCAAGTATGCCACACTCCTCCAAGAGTGCTCCAAGAAAACTCTAAGTGACCAAGAGTATGAGAGAGAATAGAATATAGCTCCACCAAAAACCTGTCAAAATCTTTCCAACTAATCCTCAGAAGCCTTTTTATCATTGAGGCTTGTATTTTCTTCAATTTCCATTATTTTCCTTCATTTTCCTCCTCACATGAAATCAATGAACTTTCACTTTCCTTTTCTCCTAATTTCCATTATTTTCAATAAATGTGCCAAAAATGCCAATTTTTCTTTCCTAATCCTTTTCCATTTCCTTTGTCAATTTCCTTAGCCATAAAAATTTGAATGAACGCCCACGAAGATGTTTTTCCCACCATTCAGCTTGGAATATGTGTCCCATGATTGTGGTCTTATATATTTTTACATGGATTTTGAACCAGGGCTATTACAAAATATGACTAGCAAGATGGTAGAATACAACTCATGAGATTCTCCCTATATATTAAATGAGCAACATGGTTAGGGATATTCTCTTGAAATAGAAGACACTGTAAGAAGTTTGAAAAGAATAAATAAGGAGTTTCAAAGAAGATAATGACCAAATAATTCGATAAGGCACAAGAGGAACAAGTAGAGGTTAATTCAATGATTCTTCATTGCTTGTCAGAATTGTAGAGATAAGGACCACTTAGAATTAGTCATGGAAGGAGGACGAGACTAATGGCGCATATGGTAGTAGGTCACATGGAGGGCATAGGTTGGATAGAGATGACACAGTCAAAGATGGCAGGTTCTTGGATACACCTGATAAGCGAGGTTGTGGACATGGAATCTACTCTAGTTATAGTTCAAATAGGGATCATGGTCATCATTGTTATCATCCTTACAGGAGGTGTGATAGGCGGATATTTTTCAGAGGATTTCAAGAAAGCAAATTCGCCTACATTTGATGGGGAGATGAAGAAGTTACAAGATGCATAAGCATGGTTACTTGGGACGAATAACTTCTTTAGATTGCATCATTACTTAGAGAACATGAAGGCCATAATAGCTACATTCAGTCTTAAAGTTAAAGCATTCATCTAGTGGGAAGATGTAAAGAATGTCAAAGGTATTCATGAAGAGGACTTGACTTGGAGTGAGTTTGAGAGACTTTTCAGGAAGTAGTATCTATTAGAGATATACTATGATGATAGGAAAAGGAGTTATATGAGCTAAATATGGGATCTATGACCTATGAGGAGTACACTAGTAGATTCTTGGATTCATTGAGGTATGTGCCTTATCTTAAGGAGGATAAGGCCAAGATTCAGAGACTCATCAATGGGTTGTCAGTAACTTTCAAGGACAAAATTGAGTTTGATGAGCCTAGATCATTGGAGGAAGTCATCAAGAAGCTAAAGCATTTCTATGAGAAATCAAAGAGCATATCTAGGACTAAGCAGGTTTGGAAAGGTAATGATAATAATAAAGGAAAATGGGATAAGAAGTGAACAAGACCTCAAGACATAGGTAACAAAGATAATGCAACATTGCCTAAGAAGTTCAATGCATCTGATAGAGGATAGTGATTTTGCTATGAGGAGAAAAACAAGGGTGATGGTAGGAAGCCCTTCCAGTGTTGGACTTGTGGAGGAGAGCATCAAAAAAGAGATTTTCCACATAATCAGGGTGGTAGGCCCTAAATTTACAATGCACATTGTTAGGATCCTATAATCTAGGAATCAAAGTGTGTTTGCCTATTACTATTCATCTACGAGGTCTGCAGGAATTGGAAAAACTGCTTCAAGATTTATACACCATCAAAAATACATTTATAGCCTACCAGTTTGATCCATTTTGTTAGAGGAGGTGTGTAAACATACAAAGCATGGAGGGCTACTTGGAATTGCCACGAATTTGCTGCGAAATTGACTGTTTTTGTCGTCATTTCAAAAACTAGTTCCAACCAAATGGAGCTAAATTTTGGAAAATGGAAGGAGATTTTTTCCAAGAACATGCCAAAGAATAAAAATGTCCTCCCATTTATGTACAAATGTCATATATTGGAAGATTCGAATGCATCTTTACAGTCTATTTTTCAGGTTTCAGCATTTCCTATTTTAGTTATGATGTTTGGGTGAATATAGTGAGGAGCGGGAGAAGAATGTTTGGAAAATGAGAGAGGTTTCTCTCAAGGAAACTCTCATCTACAAACACCTCTCTCAGTTTTACAACATCTGTCTAGATTCGGGATATATGAGTTAGTTTTGGATCCCTATATTTCGAGAAATTTAGTCCCTCTTTTATAGTAGACATGATGCGCAAACATATAAGTCAATGTTATTTTGTAAAATTTCCAATGTTGAAACTTATAGAAGTCATTTTAGTTGTTGGATAAGTATTGATAAGTTTAAAATAATCTCGATAGGTTTAAAATCATGTAGTTTGATTTGTTAAACAAAGATGCATTGTTTGAGTTGATGTTTCTAAATTGTAATAGTAGTTTCTATTTTTTCTACATAGCAAGTGAAGAGGCATTGCATCTAGACCATTCAAATTTTATGAAGTGAATTTGACCAGATAGAGTGGTAATTCTAATTCCTCATTATATATAATGATGTAAACTCATAGAAAATGGGCCTGGTTGGTTAGATTGGAGAGGAAAGAACAATGTGCATATTGTAATTTTTTCTGAGTTTTAATGAAATTGTTGGATGAGAAGTACCTGGTTAAATCTCTTCCGAGATTCATGTGATTCGAATGTCTTATGTGAGTGTTTCCTATTTTGTGTTTTTTATATTTATTCCTATGATGTTTAAATGAAAAACTTGTTTCAAAAATCATCTATTTAATGGTGCTTTGTTGTAGTCATTTAGATATTCCATATGTTTTTTCTTGGCATAATAATTTTAATATTCATCCATTATTTTATGCCTTGAGATGGTTATCTACTTTATTTATTCTTCTCACATCTGCAATTATTAATTGACATAAGGAAGTGCTTCTATCTTTCCTCTGAAGAACTTTTCCCAATTCACTAAGCACCCACCACGTCATTCTTTTGAATTTTTACTAACTCCATGCCCAATGGGTTTATCTATGCCCTTCCACCACACCTATAAATTCTGCTATTTGCCAAAGATATAGCCATTATTCTTCATTAAAACCAGTCTTTAGTGACTGTTTTGAAAGAGAGAGACCTCTCTAGAGTTGGAAGGGCTACTTTTTGATTCCACAAGTGGTTTGTGGTTACCTTTGGGTTTCCTTCCTACAACCAAAGGATATTTTGGAGTGCTAACAGGTAGATAACTTTAGATTTGACTTGTATTTGATCTAAGTACATATCTCAGCATCCTGATCTCTATAGATTCCTCAACAACTTCTGTTTATTCTTCTCAAGGTTCCTCCTCTAATTCACTCACATCTCCAATGTCAATATTCCTCTATATATTAGCTTCAACAACCTCCAACCTAGCTTCCAGTCTTCTTATTTTCTCTTCTAATTCTACATTTGTTTTTGGTCTTCCTCTTTGACCACCTCGACACCATCTTCCGGCTCTATGGGCCATGAATTAACATTGAGTATCACTTATATATCTAAAGACACACAGTTGATTTGGCTATGATACTACTCTAATGCAGGGCATGTGTTTTTTGTCTCTTCCAACATGCTACAAGAGCACTATTTTGCTAGGCCTATCAATCATTTTTGATTAGTTGAGATCCAATGCTAAGGACTTAATTTGCAAATTTGACTAGGAATAAAATTGTCAAATGAACAACATCATTTAACATATCAATCCAATGGCTCAAATTAATTTTGATAATGATTGACTATAGAAGCATAACATCATTCAGGTTGGCAACAAATCAACATTGTTTATTGCATGTGAGTTTTCTTTGAACTTATGAATGCATGAGAACATCCCCAACACTATTGATGAACTCGAGTTTACAATTTCGTATATGGTGTCTTTAACACTCTTGGTTTGACATTCTTTGATTTCTCTATCCGTTAGCATAGGAGAATACCTCACACTCACAAAATGGGTCCTAACTCAACATCGTGCTGAATCTAATAGGTTTCCATGTAAATCAAATTAATATTGCACATAATTGTAGTCACCAGTGTGTTTCATATTGCGTTATCATTCTCTACACCTAAGGAAAGTATGTATACAAAATAAAATTTAGCTTAGAGCAAATCTAAATGAAAAACACAGACCTAGTCTTCACTATACATTTGACTAATAGCAACAGGGGTTCACTGTAATCCATTATAGAGTACACAAAGGTATTTTTATTATTATTTACAACAAGAAAGATATACCAATAGCACAAACCTGGTCCACAAAAAAATCAATTGCCTTTAACTATTCCATACCATCGTCTTTTCCTCCTACAAAGGTTTTTTTCTCTTAAAAAAACATTTTTATTTCTTGTAGAGTTTTTCAACATAAACATTTTTACGTTTTTTCCTATATAAATTCATAAGAATATAATTTCTAAATTCATAAAAAACTAATTCTAATTTCATGGGAACCAACTCCCATTGGAAAAATATTGACTTTCTAAAACAAAACTTACAATTATGAATGATGCCCATGCATTACAATACCAATCCTTAATGAGCCAAAAGGGGGTGATTTCTCACATAAGAACTTCAATTTTCACCCATTAAATGTTGGGGTTGTAAAGGGGATCATAGATACAACAATTATCCTCATAGAGCTGAAAATATGAGGGATATGCACAACATACAGACAAAATCTAATGTGGAAGAGGTGGTAGGCACATGCCCATAATTAATGCAACATTACATAATAGGCAAGATGAGCACTAGGAACAAATTATTAAATTTTAACTAGCCACAAGTGCAAAGATGAAAATAATAGAGGTGGTCGAGGAATGTCCAATTGATATGAATGGAATGAGTAATAGGGCTAGGTTAAATGTAATTTCATTGTATCTTATGATTGCTTGATTGGAATGGAATTGATAGAGAGGCACCATTCAATTCTTGATTGGTACAACAAATATTTTACTTGTATTGGAAATGAGGGACAACAAAGTCAGGTTCAAGGAATTCCTAGGTCGATATTTATTAGAGAGATATCATCTATGTAGTTGAAGAAGAATTTTAGAAAAGGATGTCATATACTTGCAACTCACTTGGAGGAAGAAAATATGGATCAATAACCAAATTTAGAAAATTTACCACTACTAAAGGAATTTGCAAATGTATTTGTTGAAATACTCAAATTACCTTCACAGAGGGAAATCAATTTCTCTATTGATATAGTACCAAGAACTATTCTAATATCTAAAGAACCTTATAGAATGATTTCTCCAGAACTTAGAGAACTTCAGATGGATTTGCAGGATTTACTGAGGAAGGGGCATATATGATCTAGTGTATCACCATGGGGTGATCTAATCCTATTTATTAAGAAAAAGGATGGAACACTATGATTATGTGTGCATTTTTGGAAGCTAAACAAAATGACTATTAAAAATAAATACCCATTGCTAAGTATAGAAGATCTATTTGATGATCCATATTTTTGAAGGAATAAAATGAAATACAAATTTAAACAAACTAGCTCGTGCAATGGTAACTTATCTTTGAGAAATGTGATGGCTAGATGAATTTTGAATTATTTTACAATGAGGCTTGGAGGCCTTTATTATTATTAAGAAACAATGGAAAACCCTAAACATTGAAAAAAATAACCCTGGGAGATGAAGCAACAAAAGTTTGTGGGCCCCATTGGGATTAGTTAGAATGCCAACTTCTCAGGGTCATAATTTGGGCACATGATCTATGTTTGGTGTGCATAATACTTCATTAGAAATATCTATTCATGTAAAAAAGAAAAAAACCAAGCAAGCCCCTTGTAGGCTACATTCCAGGTTTATTTTCCAAAAGAACAATGTTTAGTGCCTCAAAATGGCTCTGTAATTTTAGGACCCGAAAAAATGCCAAAAATAGAAAATTGTGCTAGAATTAAAGAAACTGAAAGGAAACAGTGTTAGGTGTCCAAGTGGAATAGTTGGGTGGCCACCAATATTCTCCTCGATTAGTCCTACCCTCTTTTGACGTAATGGTACCCATTACGTTGAGTGCCTCCATGAGATGGGGAAACTTTTGTTGAGCTTGGTCCTTAGTCAGCCACTTGCCTTGGTGCAGGTGTTGGCCAGCTTTAACAAAGAGATACAGTTAGATCCTTTTTTGGTGAGTGTTCTTGATATGTGTGTCCATGATATGATAATTTGTGTGTTGTTTAATGTAGTCTGAGTTGATCTATGTTGGTGTCAACTGCTCAACAATGTTTGATGTGTCCAACAATTGTGCAAAGTATGGCCGAGAGAGGTCCAGAATACAAGGTGCAAGCCAAGGAATGGGGGGACACTAAGCTTGAAAGTGTCTCCCACAACCTTGGTGATGGTGTAATTCCTGCATTAGAGAGGTCAAAGCTTTCGATGGGCTCCGACAAGGCATTTTTTTTGTAAATGTAACCAAACTTTGTCGCCCACCTGAAACTTATGTGGCACCCAATGCTAATCATTAGTGAGATATTATGCCTAGTGGACTAATATGCATTGATTGCAGATTTTTGAGAGAAAATCATGGAAATTTTGGCTAATTAAGGGATGAAAATTGAATGAGACAAGGAGGAGATATTGTAGGAGGTAGATCCTCATCCTTTACTCCTCACTCATTCGAATATTCCTCCATCAATCAGACTAGCTCGAAGTACAAGAAGCAGGGTCATGGAGATCAAAAGGCAGTCGAGAAAGTGACAGTCAAAGAGCTAGTTTATCTCGAGTTTGGGAGTCGATCCTCCCTAGATTTAAGGAAGTCATTAGAGACTTCAGTTGTATAAATAATAAGGCCTAGATCCTCATTAGTATTTGAATTTTTGCTATAAAAACGCTAGCCATTTTCGAGTTCAAAACTTGTGGAAGACATTGCTATGTAATTTTCTGTTTTGATAATAAGAATGAGCATTTCCTTGATCTAGAACTGATTTGACTTGGAGGGTTGAATCTCATGGGTTAGGGCCCAACCCTAGCAGCAAAGGCTCCTCTTCTTGTATTTGTATGCTTAGTCAATTTCATAGATTAATGGTTAAATTGTCTTTATAATTATTTCATTGCAAATAGTTGTAGATTTGATTAGTTTGCTTCCATTTGCACTTTACTTCAGCAGTAGATTAGAAGAGATAAAGGAACATCACAAAGCTATCAGTAGGTGGATTTTGCCTCACTCATTCCTTTAGGGATCATGGTTTGAGTAAATAGCCCCTATGCAGCCCCAAAAGTCAAAATTCTCGTTTCTCATGAAATTTAGGGTTTTTTGTACTTAGGAAAACATTTGATCAGTTTGCAAGAATAGGATTTAGTTATTATTTATTTTATCTTTAGTATTACATTAGATCTCATCAAGAATTCATATTATTTTGCAAGGTTTCTTCATGCATGAAATAGGTGACTAGCTCATGATTTTTTTTTTTCCTTAGTTAATTGAAATCCTTCTTGTTTACATGATTTATGGATAAATGTGAAAGGTTGATGTGGTGTAGGATTGTTAGTAGTACATAGATATTTCATGATCAAAAAACTCATCCCAACTTCATCCATCCATGATCATTCCTTTCTTTCAGTAAAACCGTCACCAACTTCATCATTTCACAAGACTACTTCTCCAAGCTTGTTGAGCAAATCCAACCATCTCCCAACTCTGGTTTTGAGTTCTGTAGTGATCCTAGGAAATCCCTGGCCTCATTCCATCCACAAGACACCTTCCCTAAGCCTTCCATCACCTTCAACATCCCTCCTTTTTGTCTTAGCTGTATCCTGTAGGAATACCGGGGATCCTGTAGGAATTCAGGACATCCTGTAGAACGCATTAGGAAATCTTGTAGGTTGACCTGTAGTGGCCTGTTTTGAGACCGAATTGTTGAAAAATACCCTAGGAAGCTATAAAATGACCCCTACTTGTCTCCGAAGCCTTTTAACCATTCAAAATCATCCCTAAGCCACCTAACACATCACCAAAAGAAGTTATCTTTCACACAAAAAGGACAAGAAGAAAATCAGAGCTATTTTATTCATTTACATGCACAACAGTAGAATGTTTGATGTTTTAATTTTCATACCTAGGACAAAAGGATTTCATACATGTTACTTAGCATTCCTTTGAAGCAAAGCCTCTTAACAATTAGTTATAAAAATGGTGTGTTTTAGCATTTGATTTCAGTGTTTTTCCTTACTGCAGTAGACAAGCCTTCCCTTACTGTAGATTTCTCTTTTCCTCATTGGTAATCAAGCTTCTTCTAAATCAATAGAATTCTAGCTTGAAAAACCTTAGTGGTATATCACCATCTTAGCAGTGATAACGAGTGCACCCATCACATTTACTTGTGTATACAACACTGTCACCTCGAAGTGTGTACAAACCCGGGTTGATAAATTAAAGTTCATAGCTCGAGGAGTTGTAGCATTCTTGCTGCAATATTGGTGCTCATCAAATTTTGGTGCCGTTGCTGAGGAGGTGTCTGAGTAATATGTGATTTTTTCTTTCTTTCATCCATTTCTTATCTTTGACATTCTACTATTAGTTTAATTTTTGCAAAAGTAATTTAGTTTGCTTTCTTTTCCATTCTGCAAGTGAGATTTCATTCAAGATGTTAGTTTTCATTTAGTCGGTTAGTTTCCATTCAGTTTGCAATTTCAATTCTGCAATTATTTTCAAAGCTTGAAAAAAACACAAAACAAAATAAAACTACTTCTTTTAGGCCTCGTTGGAATAGTGATAACTTAGGGAAATTTTTACCAAATACCCACACTGCTTCAAACAACCAACCTTCCCTCTTCTTCAATGGTTGTGAATTGGAAGAACCCTTAAGTGAATAACAAGAGATATTTGAAGAGCCTACAGGGGGAGAAGAAGAAGAAGAACCCATTCCAACTAACCCAATGGCTGAAAATAGAAATGATAGAGGAAAATAGAAAAAGAGTTGAGGGTGCCTTTCCCATCAGAGAAACTAATGGGGATAGCAAGATGAAGAATATAAGCCCCTCTGCTATTCCTCACTTCCATGGCCTGACCTCAGAAGATCCAGACACTTTCTTGTTTGAGTTTGCTGTCATATGCAGAACCTATGATTATACCAATGACGAGTAGAAGTTGAAACTATTCCCATCCACTCTCAAGGAGGTAGTTTTCTGCTAGTTCATGGGTTTACTTAGGAATAACATCACAACATGGGCTCAGATGCAACAAGACTTCAACAACAATTATCGAGATTACTGTAGGTCCAAAGACACTAAATAGGGAATTTTTAGGATGACCTTAGGGCATGATGAATCCATAGAGGGTTATGAAGAAGGATTCCAGCTTAGCTACAAAAGGGCTAGGTGCACACTTGATCCTAAGCCATTGAAGCTAGTCCTACTTATGGGGGTAAGGGAAGATCTTCTAGATACCCTAAACCTACTAGCAGGAGGGGACATCTATTATCTACCCTATGAAGATATCAAGACTATCTTTAGGAACCATTCTAGGGTAGCAAGGAAAAAAGGTAGGGGTAATCAACCTATGGCAAGTCCATCCTCTTCCAATACATTCATCAAGGGTGAAATTGGAAACGTGCTAGAAGATTTGAAGAGCCATATGCTACAAACCCTTGCCCTACAGATGGACACTATTCACATTAAGAGAAAGAAGGAGGAAGCAGAGAGAGCCTTAGCCATCTTCTACCCTAGATGCACAAGGAGGAACCCTAGGAATGAATCTCCATTGACTTTGATTGAAATCTTCTTAGTCTACGAAGAAAACCACTCCACAGACAAGTGCCCTTCTCTACCTAGACTAAAAGTTGTGTATGAGGGAATTGAAGGGGTGACTGAACAACTCTGCAACATAAATCAAATGATACCTCATGGGCCTTGGCCATACCATCAGGGCATGAAAGGGTCATCCCATGCCTATTACAACCCTAACCAAATCACATACATTCCCTCTCGGGGACCCCCTGCTCATGCTTCCTATTATACACCTCCTCCTTGGTCCTTTGCACCTTAGTACCATTCCCAGCTAACCAACCAGTCATTTCAGTGATATGCTCTGCCACAGCCTCAGTGGAATGCACCGCCCCAAGGGTGGAGGCCCCCATACAATAATGCTCTAGCTTTATTGCCTTCACCACCTACTCAACCACAAGTTTTACACCTCGCTCCACCTAAACAACCCGAGATGCTTTCCTAGCCAAATTTGAACCTAAACAATAGACATGCACAACAAGTATACAATGGACAGACATCCTATCCTTCTTATGCTGCGGAGATTCAGGAAATCAACCTGAGATCTGGGAGAGTACTCCTAGACAACCAACCTCTACCTCCACCTAGGGAGAGTTAGGAACAAAGAGAGGAAAACATTCCTAAAGTAAATCCTCCACCCTTTCTTGAGAGATTAACTCATCTAGTCTAGCATACCCCAGAAGAGAATGAACTTCTTGGTGAACTGAAAAATCTATGCGTCAAAATTCCACTTCTCCAAGCCATAAAGGATGTACCTATTTACAACAATTTGATTAAGGAGAAGTGCTTCAAACATACAGGGAGTCAAAAAAGAGACACCCCTACAATTAATGTCATTTGACAACTGTCCGACTTAATGCTGGGACAGATAATTTGTCCAAAGTATTTGGACCTTGGAAGCCCTGTAGTAGATGTGCACATCAATGGCACCATTTTCCCACACAATTTGATTGATATTGGGGATGCCATTAATGTGATGACTAAGGACACCATGCTCAATCTCAACCGCCAGGGTTCATTGAGAAATACCACAACAGTCTTGCAACTTGTAGAACATTCCACAGTGACCCCTGAGGGGATTGTGGAGGATGTGATGGTATCCATTGACTCTTGGGAGTACCCTATAGATTTCCTAGTTCTCTAGCCTAAGGCCAAGCTTACTGGTTACCCTCTCATCCTTGGGAGGCCCTGGTTAGCCATTTCCAATGCCTAGATCAATTGCAGGGTTGGAAATATCACTATAAAAAATGGGCATATGTCCAAGCAGTGAGTCCCATACCCTCCTGCTCAACCATCTATAGAACATGACATATCTTTATGGCTGGAAGAGGAGGAAGAAGATGAAGTTTATTCAGTCCAACTCTATACCTTAGAAACAACCATGGGAGGATGGTAACTGGATGAAGATGATTTAATTGAACACATACTCCAAAGTCCAACTCCCATCACATTGTCCTTAGAGAAAGTAGTAAGGGAAACCCAGAACAACCATTAGATTGATGTATGCTTAGCTGATTCAAACCCTACCCATGTCAAAACCATATAATTCGGTCCTGAGAGAATTTTGAAAGTTAACCCATCTCTTTCTATACACCAAGAAGAAAAGTTGTGCAACATGCTAAAGGAACATTTGGATGCCTTTGCTTAGAGGGACAATGAAATGAAGGGAGTGCACCCCTCGACATGTACTCACCACATTTATATCAAAGAAGGTTGAAAACTAGTCCGAGAACCCCAAGGGAGAATGAATCAAACTCTAAAGGATATAGCCAAAGAAGAACTGCAAAAACTACTAGATGCAGGATTCATTTACCCTATCTCAGATAGTGAGTGGGTCTCTCCTTTGCTGTTGGTTCCAAAGAAAAAAGGGAAGTGGAGGATTTGTGTTGATTACGGATAATTAAAAAAATAAATAAAGAAGGACCATTTCCCTCTACCTTTCATTGACCAAGTGCTAGATGGCCTAGCAGGGATTTGTTTTCTCTTTCTTAGATGGCTTCAACCGGTACAATCAAATCTAGATCAGCCTAGAAGACCAGGATAAAACCACCTTCACTTGTCCTTGGGGTAATTTCACCTATAGGGTCCTTCCTTTTGGCCTATGAAATGTCCTTGCCACTTTCCAGAGAGCATTGCTGAGTATCTTTGCTGAGCTAGTCCATGATGCAGTAGAGATTTATATGGATGATTCTACACCCTATGGGTGTGACTTTCAGGAGTCTCTGTCCAACTTAGGTAAGGTGTTGAACAAATGCATTGAAATGAACCTATCCCTTAGTCTTGAAAATTATGTGTTCTTGATGATTGCAGGGACTATTCTTGGTCATTCAATATCCAAGCAAGGACTGCATGTGGACCCAAACAAAATAGCCATCATCCAAAGAGTTCCACCTCCACAAAAACAGAGAGATGTCAGAAGTTTTCTAGGTTTAGCTAGATACTATCGGAGGTTTATAAAAGACTTCAACAATTTAGCTTCTTCTTTATTTGGGTTATTGGCCAAAGAATTTGAATTTGTATGGTCAAACGTTGTCAAGAGGCCTTGGACACCCTAAAGGACAAGTTGAAAAATGCACTTATTCTCTGAGACCTGAATTGGGCCCATCCTTTTAATATATATGCTGATAACTCACATAAAGTCATAGGAGCATCTTTAGGCCAGATAGATGACAAGTTACATTATGCCATTTACTTCATCAATAAGAATCTGTCAGAGGCCGAATTGAATTACACAGTGACCAAAAAGGAGCTCCTAGCTGTTGTGCATTGATTGAAAAAATTTAGGCATTAAATTACAGGTTACCAAACATTTGTACATATTGACCACGCTACAATTAAATACTTGATGAATAAATCTGATGTGAATGCCCAAATTATTATATGGTTACTTTTATTACGATATTTTGATCTAACTATTGTTGATAAGCTTGGCAAGGAGAATGTTGTTGCAAAATTTTTATCCAGATTAAATTTTCCTGCAGGGGAAGAAGGAATGGTTGATGATTAGTTACCAGATGAGCACTTTTTCTCCATTTCAATTCTCTCTCCATGGTTTGCTAACATAGAGAACTATTTGGTGTCTAAAATGTTCCCACCAAATTTGTCCTCCAAATAGAAGAGAAAGATTGTGAGGAAGAGCACCCCACTCACTTGGATTGGGGGAAACCGCCTTAAACTAGGCCTAGATCAAATTTTGAGAAGATGCGTTTGGGAGGAGAAGTCTTTGACATCCTTCTGACTAGTCATCATGGGCCTTGTGGAGGTCACTTTGTAGCCACGAGGACAACATTCAAGGTGTTACAAGCTGGTTGTTATTGGCCCACTCTTCATCAAGATGTGAGAAGGTATACTAGTTAGTGTGATCAATGCCAAAGGATGGGAAAGTCTATTCTAAGGGATGAAATGCCTGTGCAAACTCAAGTGACTTTCGATCCATTTGACAAGTGGGGCATGGATTTCATTAGAATTACTGATCCTCCATCAAAGCAAAAGCAATACATCATTGTGTGTACTAACTACTTGACCAAGTGGGCTGAAACCAAGGCAATCAAGGTAGCAACAGAGGAGAAAGTGGTTGAGTTCTTAAGGGAAAATGTATTTTATAATTTTGGGTACCCTAGAGAACTGGTCATTGATCAAGGAAACTAGTTTACATCTCACATGATCAAAGACTTGTTAATCCAGCATAAGATCAAGCATAGAACCTCCACTCCCTATCACCCACAAGCTAATGGGCAAGTCGAAGTGACCAACACAGCATTGGAGGGCATTATGACCAAAGTGGTTAGCAGCAGTAGAAAAGATTGGGCAGATAGATTAGTTGAGGCCACTTGGGGCTACAATACCACCTAGAAGACCACTAGTGGATTCACACCCTATGAGTTTGTCTATGGGAAAAAGGCACTATTGTCCATTGAATATGAGTACAATACATTGAGGATGGCAACCCAACTAGATCTAGATATTGACAATGAACAAAAAGAGAGATTGCTTTAGCTCAATGGGTTAGATGAGTTTAGAATGCATGCCCTCCTATGCACAAAGGTGACTCAAATTTAGAGAAAGATATGGCATGACAAGAACATCAAGGAAAAGAAATTTCAAGAAGGTGATTTGGCTTTGTTATATGATTCCAGATATAAAGATTTTAAGGGAAAATTAAGGACTACATGGTTAGGACCTTATGTCATAGAGAAAATTAATGATAATGGTTCAGTGCAGATTAGAATCATTGATGCAGAGGCCATTCCTTTACTTGTTAATGGGCACAGATTAAAGGTTTACAAGAAGCCATTGTCATAACAAGAGTTCATTAATGGCATCAACAAGACAGTGATGGTGGTGGAGCAAGTCTCAGTTTCTACCTCATCAAGTCAATGAAAAAGAAAAAAAAGAAAAAAAGAGAAAAAAAAGAGAAAAAATAACGAGACTCAGGTGAAAACCTCCATGAGGTTCCTGAGTCACACTGTTGGGTTGAAAACCTCTTGAGGTGGTGAAATGGTGTAAAAAAAAAAAAAATAATAATAAAAGATCTCTGGGTGAAAACCTCTTTTGAGGCACCCAGGGCAAGCAACTAGGATGAAAACCTCTTGGAGGTAGACTAGTTGCTTTCAAAAAGAAAAAAATAATAAAAAATAATATATAAAAAAGAGAAAAGATTTTTCTTGAAAATATTGTTTGCAGGTCAGCAAGAGCAGGATCAGAGCAACAAGAGAGGATCAAAAGGGACCTATCCAGTTCATCTTCTTGTTTATCCATTCATTATCCTTCATAGTTCCATCATTCCCTCCATTTTTCCACTCATTTAGCTGAGTTTGCAAGGGTTCTATGTTTTCTACAATATTCCTTGTAAACCTACAGGATTCCCTAAAAACCTACAGGATGATCATGTAGGAATTATAGTGGCTTGGGAATCCCAAAGGAATTAACCCTAGAGAAAGGGGGTGACCTTCCCATGTCAAAAAATAAATTTTTACTTCACCATCTCATCACCATACCTCTCTCCACCATGATCACCCCTGCATTCATCCAAAAAAGTCAGTTTCATTTTATTTTACACTTCTAAAAGAAAAAAACACAGATAAAAGAGGATGAAGACCAAAAACAAGGGGACAACACCTGAAGGCTATTTTACTTTTCCAAAAAATCCATAGACCCCTTCTCTGCTCATGCCAACCATCCTCATGCTCCAGGAGTGGAAAATGATTTAAATTTTTGAGGGAGAAGCAACTACAGGACATCCTGTAGGAAATCATGTAGCAGCCTATCCCACAAAACAAAAAATCACAGGTTGCATTCAACTTCAAGCATGATATCCAAAGGTCAAAGAAGCTCCTCCAAAGCTTAGCCACAACATCAGGATGATCAGCATCAACACCCAATACTTGCACATCAAAGAAAAAATTTAGAGGAAGATAATAAAAAAATAAGAGAGGAGAAAAACACTTGCAGCTAGTACACAACAAGGACTTCATTCTTCAACAAACAGCATCAAGGCATCATTACCACAGGCAAGTATATCACTTCCACTCTCTTGTTAACATAATATGATAAAACATGTAAAATTTGTGAAAGAGTTGGTTTATAAGCGAAAGGTGGCCAGTTAACTTGGCCACCTTCGCTCAGTCAATGGGAAGAAGACAGTTAGTCCTTACACACGTGGCAATAGTCAAGTAAAGGAAAAGGAGAGATGAGGTCGAAAGTGGTTAAGCTATGGATGCTTGAAGTGGGAGTTGATTACGAGGTGAGCATAATGATGATGTGGTAGTGGGACCAACAGTCCAAAAATAGATATTCCTACCTTGGCTGCCATCACACCACCCCACTCAAATCATCCATTTGAGGAAATAAACATTGATCCCCATGCACATTCACATTCTTGAGGCTACACACTAGCAAAGTTGCTCTTGGCCCTCAATTAGTTTACAGGAAAGGCATAATTCATTTTTTCCCTGCACAGGAGTACCTATAGGATCCTACATAAAATCATATAGGATATAGAACAACACCTACAGGATTGGCAGTGAGCAGTTCTATAAGGGAAAAATAGAGGTTGGCTTCATCAAGAAGTGATAAGGAGGAAGGTTCTATACTTTCCCATAATTTCCAAGTGAAAAGAATATAGAAAAGCCTTCTATTATGTTGAAAAATATTGCAGTCTAGGGGAATTGTATACACATAATTTTCGTTTAAAATTCCTCATTCATTAAACCTGGTGTTAGAAATATACAACCCTCCATCCATAAGAGAAAATAATAGGGGGATTTAATAATAGAGAACCCATCAACATAGAGAGGATTCATCAACACCCTTTTGTACTAGAGATATTGGCAAGTCACAATTAGATGGGTTTGTTTGAGAAGTTGAGGGGATATGATGATGAAGTAGCCAGATATTTTTCTCTCTCCCCCATTCCACTGACTAGGACCCATGCCACTATTGTGGTGAAAGGCCTTTCTATAGAAATCACCACTGAAATCATAGGCATAATCACCACCCTTCCATTAGGGATGCCTTGGAGAAAGGAGGATAAGGGAAATAGGCAAATTGCAACGAATAGATTATTTTTAGAAGGATAAGAGGCAATGGAAGACAAAAATAGAGTTATAAGAGCAATCCTACTGTATCCTCAAAATTAAATTAACTACCACCTTATAAAATATATATCATGTGAAGGTAGGTACAGGGTGGTATATGGATACCATTTTAGGCTTCTCCAAGAGTTGAGCTTTGGAGTAGACACACCTCCTCAAAACAGACTCAACATACCCTACCTCCTTCAATCAATGATAGATATTAGAATTAAGGTGCAGGAAGGAAACCATCAACAAATAGCTCATCATGGGTTAATTAGACTTATCATAGAAGATGCCCTCCAAAACCTCAGACTCCCTATCACATGGGAAACTTTCATAAACATGCAAATAGAGGAAGGCATACAAGCCTTTGAGTATGAAAAAAGCCCAACTTCCAGTGAAAGGGATGAAGAGGAATCAGAGAAGGATGAATAATAAATAAAGAGGGATGAAGAGGAAATAGATGAGGAAGAAGAGGAAGAAAAGGAGAAGGGAAGTGGTGAAGAGAAGGAAGAAGATGCAAAGGAGGAAACTGATGAATAGATTGAGGAACTAGAGGGAGAAGGAGAGGAGAAAGACAAAGATGAGAAGGGAAATGGAAAATGGGAGACAAAAGAGAAGGAAGAATCACCCAGGGTATCCCCAGAACCCACTGAGAAAGAGGCAACAACTTTCCTCATTTCCCTTAGTACCCCTATCAAACAAAAAGGGAAGAGATAGAGACAAACTCCATTGTACTTTAGGGCAAGAAAATTTACAAGAATAAGGCAAGGAAAAAATCAAACTCCCACCAATGTTCTTATTTTCATTGAAGACTCACACAAATAGCAGGAAAATATAGCTCCTCTTATGAAAAATCAAGGAGAAGGATCATTAAGACAAGACTCTCCCAAGTCTCCTATCACTTATGCTAGGAGTCATTTCACTAGATCTACCTCATCCAAAGGAGAAGGCCTCCTATAGGATACACAGAAGGACCTACAGGAAGCAAAGGAAATCCTACAGGAAACTCTACTAAACCTACAGGAAACTCAAAAATTGGACAAAGAAGGGACTATGTAGCCAGAAACAGAGAAGGAGGATCTAAGGCTAGGGGAACCTAGTCCTCAATTTAATCTTGACTCTTACTACAGGTTCGTTGAAGGGGGTAGGGTAATTCCACATAAATTTTCCACCCCATTATTCTTTGAGCTTGAGAAGGAAAGGGCAGGAACCCATAGATGGATGCATATTTCCAAATCTAAAGGAGTGGAGGACATCGACCACATGGAGGAGAAAGTAAAAGAGATGGGAAAATAACTGAGCAGCCTGAGGGACAAAGAGGCAATGATGAAAGCTTAGTTGGAGGCAAAAAATGCATTGTTAAGAGGACAACTACAAGAAAGGGAGAATCAATTAGCATCCATGGCCAGTCTATCCTTAGAGGCACTCCAGTGCAGGATTCTAGCTAACTCCTATGCCTTGTCTCTTAAAAAACAATGGTTGCAGTTCTAAATCAAGACTTTAGCACAGAGAGGTACTATGCCCTTCCACGATTATAGACAATTCATTGATATTTGTGATCAAAGCACATTGGAGGATAGGGCTAAAATGTTTGAGTTCTACCTACATAACTTAGCCTTGACAGATCTGAAAGTGTGGGACTCTAATTCAAAAATAGGGGACTTATATTTGATGGCTTTGTCATCATGGATGAAGCATGAGGAAGAAAGGGCTACAAAAATGAAGAAAATAATGGCAAGGGAAGAAACAAAACCTCTCATGATAAGAGTTGTGCAGTCAAATCCAATGGCTGTCATCAAAACTCATAACTTGATTGCAAATGACTATTAACTTGCACCTAGGTACCTTGCTACCCAAGAGAAAGAAATCACACACTTTGAGGACATATTTAGGCTTTAGGGTATGCCAACATGCAAGCTTACCAAAGGAGATAGACCACTTTGCCTTACATCTTTAAAATCAGAGAGTACCATTCTCCTCAGAGAATGAGAGGAACACTAAACATGACACCCATGTACAAGCAAGGTCTGGAAAGACTCAAAGTCAATTGGATTGGCTTAATACTTAGTCCAGCACTAGTCTTAGGAGAGTTGGAAGGAAGGAAAGAAGAGGAAGAAAGAAGGTAGTGGGAGGATATAGAGAGGTAGGCAAGATTCTATGCACAAGAAGAGGAAACTACAACAAAAGCATGGGATGTTAGGGAGGCCACTAGAGCAATGAAAGACATGGATATTGATTGAGTTTCTCATAGGATGAGAAACACTTTCAATAGGGGGTGATGATGAGCCTCATCATTGGGTAACTATATGGACCTTAATCCACCTCATAACTTATTCAAATAAAATATTCTCATAATTTATTACATATTTTGATTGTATTTTGCTTAATGAGATGAGTCAAAGTGAGATATTATGCCTAGTGGACGAATATGCATTGATTGTAGGTTTTTGAGAGAAAATCATGCAAATTTTGGCTAATTAAGGGCTAAAACTAGAATGAGACAAGGAGGAGAGATTGTAGGAGGTCGATCCTCCTCATTTACTCCTCACTCATTCGAATATTCCTCCATGAATAAAACTAGATCAGAGTGGGAGCCAAGCCTCCCTATATTTAAGGAAGTCGTTGGAGACTTCACTTATATAAATAAGAAGGCCTAGAGCCTGATTAGGATTCGAATTTTTGCTGTAAGAACACTAGTCATTTTTGAGTTCAAGACTCGTGGAAGACATTGTTATGTAATTTTTTGTTTTGATAATGAGAATGAGCATTTCCTTCATCCAACGCTGAGTTGACTCAGAGGGATGAAGCTCTTGTCTAGGGCCCAACCCTAGGATCAAACGATCCTCTTCTTGTATTTGTATGCTTAGTCAATTTGATAGATTAATGGTTGAATTGTCTTTAGAATTATTTCATTGCAAGTAGTTCTAGATTTGATTAGTTTCCTTCCATTTGTGCTTTACATTAGTAGTAGCTTAGAAGAGATAAAGGAACATCACAAAGATGTCAGTACATGTATTTGGCCTCACTCCTTCCTTCACAGATAATGGTTTGAGGAAAGAACCCCTATGCAGCCCCAAAAAGACAAAATTATAGTTTCTCATGGAATTTAGGGTTTTCTGTACTTAGGCCAGCATTTGATCAGTTTGCAAGAATAGGATTTAGTTATTAAAAATTCTATCTTTAGTCTTACATTAGATCTCATCAAGGTTTCATATTATTTTGCAAGGTTTCATATTATTTTGCAAGGTTTCTTCATGCATGAAATAGGTAACTAGCTCATGAAATTTTATTTTCCTTAGTTAATTGAAATCCTTCTTGTTTACATGATTTCACAAGAATACCTCTCCAAGCTTGTTGACCAAATCCATCCATCTCCCAACTCTGGTTTTGAGTTCTAAAGTGGTCCTAGGCACTCCCTGGCCTCATTCAATCCACAAGCCACCTTCCCTAAGCCTTTCACCACCTTAAACATCCCTCCTTTTTCTCTTGGTTGTATCATGTAGGAATACCCGAGATCCTGTAGGAATTAGGACATCATGTAGAACGCATTAAGACATCCTATAGGTTGACCTGTAGTGTCCTGTTTTAACGCTAAATATTGGAAAAATCCCATAGGAAGGTATAAATGGACCCCTACTTGTGTCCCAAGCCTTCTAACCATTCACCATCATCCCTAAGCCACCTGCCACATCACCAAAAGAAGTTATCTTTCACACTTTCACACAAAAAAGACAAGAAGAAAGTCAAAGTTATTTTATTCATTTACATGCATAGTAGTAGAATGTTGGATGTTTCAATTTTCATACCAAGGATAGAAGGATTGCATACATGTTAACTTAGCATTCCTTTGAAGCAAGGCCTCTTAGCAGTTAGTTATAAAAATGGTGTGTTTTAGCATTTGATTTCAATCTTTTTCCTTTCTGTAGTAGAAAAGCCTTCCCTTAGTGTAGATTTCTCTTTTCCTCATTGGTAATCAAGCTTATTCTGAATCAATAGAAGTCTAGTTTGAAAAACCTTAGTGGCTTATTTCCAACTTAGCAGTGACAAAGAGTGGACCCATCACATTTACTTGTGTATACAAAATTGTCACCTCCAAGTTTGTACGAACCTTGGGTTGATAAAGTAAAGTTGGTGGCCCCAGGAGTTACAACATTCTTGCTGCAATACTTGTGCTCATAAATCCTTGAGTTGGAAGTATGGAACTTGCTTGAAACCCATCAACATCTGGCATGTGGTGGTGAATTCTGGATCATTTTTGTAAATATGTGACCATATGTAAGGCTCTTGACCACTTGAGTCAAGGTCAGTGGTTAATGTCACAAATGGTGGCCATCTAAGGTGATTGAAAACATTATTGGTGTTTCCCTTCTTGTACTTAATGTTAGATTAATCTGTCAGAGATATGTGTACAATTTCTAATGGTGGTCATTATACAACTTCCCTTGTGTCTGTATAAACTGAAGAGATCAGTGATATGTGTGGATCATCTTCTTCTTCGGAATGTAATGTTTCCACTACTAACAAGCCTACATAATGGAATACATATTGTTATCATATGTGGGGTTTTTCTAAATTGTATTAGAGAGTGTATTACTATGATAGGCCATCAAATGCCCTTGTTGGGTGAGAACTGCACTAATAGCATAGTCAGAGGCATATGTCTCAATTTCAAATGGTTGCTATAGGTTTGGCAATGTGAGTACTAGTGCAGAGAAAAGGAAGTGCTTCATCTCCACAAATGATTTCTATTGGGAATTAGACTAGAAAATATTTGCTTTCTCTCCACCCTTGGTAACTTGGATTAGGGGCCAAGTGATATGAAAGAATCCCAACGTGAACCTTTGATAGAAATTGACAAGGGATAAAAAGATGCAAATCTTTATTAAATTGGTTGGTGCTGACCAATCCCAAATGACTTAGATCTTAGCTAGATCCACATATATGCCTTGCTCATCAATGATGTAACCCAAATATTGGCCCTGGATCATCCCAAAGGTGCATTTCTCTAAGTTGGCACATAGTTTGTGTTGTTGCAAGGTTTGAAGGACCTTTTGAATATGTTTCAAGTTCTCTTCCCTAGTCTTGCGGAAGATGCAGATTTCATCCAGATATACAACCACAAAAGAATTGGCGAAGGGACCCAAGATTTCATCCATCAGCCTCATAAAATTTACAGCGGAATTTTTCAACATGAAAGGCATGACCAACCACTCAAAAAGGCCTTCATATTTGAAGGTGGTATTCCATACATCTGTGGGTTCTATTGGAACCTAGTGATAACAAGACTTCAAAACAATATTGTTAAAGTACTTGTCTCCCTTGAGTTTGTTAAGAAGGTTATCAATCCATGGGATTAGACACCTATTCCTGACATTGATTTTATTTAATGCTCAATAATAAATGCAGAGTCACTAGGTATCATTCTTCTTCTATATGCGTACAATTGGGCTCCCACAAGGTGAGGAACTTGGTCAGATATGCCCTTTTTATAGTGACTCCTGTATCTTCCTCTCAATTTCTTCATTTTCTAGAAGAGAGCGGTGGTATACTAGCCCATTAGGTAGAGGTTCTCTAGGAGTTAGATTGATTGAATTCTTGACCTGACAGTGCAAAGGTACCCTTGTGGGTGAGGAGAAGATGTCCCTTTATTCTTCCACAATGTTATAAACCTACTTTTTACTCATGGAGGAACCCTTTCTAGGGTCCATGGATATGGCCACAATCTTCCCCTTACCTTTAGAGAGAATTATAAAGAAAACAAAATTCCCAATATGGGATATGATCTTACTGCATTTCTTAGAAGAGATCAAGGAAATGGTGGTAGGTGGGGCTACCTTTGGTATCTTGTATATATTTCTACCCAAAGTAATAATATAAGTGTGAGGTATGGACTCATACACAATATGATGCTTCCATAAGTATGGTTAGCCTAATAAAAAATCATAGACTTCAAGAGGAGAAACATCACATAGTACCTCATCTATGAAGGGATTCATGTTGTAGGGAAGGTGGCACTATTGGTTGACATAGAGATCTCATCCTTGGTGGAGCCACCTAATAGTGTATGGTTGCAGATGTGGTGTGGTCGACAGTCCCAACTTCTTAACAAACTATACCAATATGAGGTTCTTTTGGCTCCCATTATTGATAATGAACTACAATGGAGAACCCTTACCCACATTTGTGAGTGGAAGAGATGTTCCCCCTCCTCTCGATATTAGGGCTCAATATTTTCGACCTTGGTGGTGGCAATGGTGGCACTAGGTTCTACATCAATAATCCACTTCCCCTTATCATTTCGCTTTCTAGGTTCTATCCCAGAGTTAGAACATGCATCCAACCCTAAATCTTTCAGCTTAACCAACAGTGATTGCTCGACGCAACACTCATTTTTTTTTTGGGTAGGGCTCTTGTGGAACTCACACCACTTTCCAGTTTCCTTCTTATTCATGGCGTTATCATTTGCTTATGGTTTTTGTGGGTTGTCCTAGGTTTCTCCAGCTTGGCTCTGTTCTTTGTTTTATATTTTGGAGGTGCCTTTTCCCTACTTTAGATTCGAAAATCCAAAGTCTCACTTCTTCTATTTAAATTTATGCTCGATCCTCGCATCATATGGGTATACTGTGCCAAGCGAGGAGATGTTTAGGAACTCCATTTATGCCTGGATGTATTTGTGTAAACAAAAATGGTTCTTGGGTGTAAGATACCACCCAAAATCCTTGATACCCAACTTCATGCATAGGGTATGAAAAATGTTCATGAACTTTTGCATGTCTTGGTCCCTTTACTACCATAGTGTGGTGGACTTTATGTATTTATATTCATATCTCCCAACAAGGAAATATTATTCCTTGAAGACATCTTAGAAAGAGTTCCAAGAGGGTGCAATTAAAAATAGTGAGTTTTCCTCCTCTTCCACCTGGTCATAGTAAGCTTCCCACCAGTCCTTGACATGGAGGGTGACTTTGAGGAGTTAAAAAGTAATCTTTTCCCTATTGGAAAAATTATGGACCGAAAAATATCCTTCTAGTAGATTTAACCAACTATCTAGGGAATTTGCATCTATTTGACCTTCAAATATAGGAATTTGAAAGTTAACTTGTACCTTAAAGAGGGTTATGCCTCTGAAGTGACTGCTGGATGCTTCAACCTCTGATACCCGATAAAGGATCTGGGAAAAATTATCCATCATCTCATTCCATTGTTGCACGAGGGCCTCTTCGAGCAACATTTTGAAATTATCTCCTGCTCCCTCATCTTTATTTTTTATAGCCATAGAAGTTTGTCGGGGTTAGCAAGGCTGGTCTTGCAAGGGTTCAACTAGTACATGTCCCAACTCTTTATACCTCGACCTTGTTGGGTACATCCACGTAAAAGTATAAAATGAGTAGATTTCTCTGATACCATTGATTCATATTTATGAAGGAACAAAATGAAAACATATGTAAACAATGACACATAGATATAACAAATCATAACTTCAATTAATAAATAACAATTGTTGGAAATTATTTACATGCAAAAAAGAAAAAAAATAGCTAGGGCGATGGTAGCTTATCTCTGAGAAGAGATGTGATGACTACATGCCTTCTAAACTATGTTATGATGAGTCCCCGAAGCCATTTTTATCATTGATAAACAATGGAAAACCTTAAACATCCAAAAACCTAACCCTAGGAGATGAAGCGCCAAAAGCTTGTGGGCCCCATTGGGATTATTTAGAATGCCAACTTCTTGGGGTTGTAATTTGAACATATGATATTTGTTTAGCATGCATGAGACCTCATTAGAAAGATATGTCCAAGAAAATGGAATTCCCAAATATTCCCCACCTAATGGGCCTTGGGCTTCGCTTGATTTATAAAAAAATGATTTATAAAAAAATTCGTTCAGGGCCTTAAAATGACTATGGAAGTTGAGGACTCAAAAAAAGACCAAAAATATAAATTTGTGCTAGAATTAAAGAAAATAAATGGAAGCACTGTTGGGGCTCCAAGTTGAATAGGTGAGTGGCCACCAATATCCACTTGGATCATTCAATGAACTCCATGGAGATAAAATCATTTTTAAAATTAACTTGAGATCATGATATCACCAACTATAGATTAAAGAGGAGGATATCAACAAAATAACATTTTTAACTCAGTATGGACACTATGAGTTTGTCGCAATTTCATTTGAATTTCCAATGCACCAGGTGTTTTTATGTTCTTAATAAATGGTTTTTTAGAGAATATCTGGATAAGTTTGTCATCGTTTTTTTGGATGATGTATTGGTGTATTCTAAATCATAAAAGGAGCATAAATAACATCTGGGTTGGTTTTGCAGGTGCTCATGGAACACTATCTATTTGCTAAAATAAATAAATTTATTTTTTATTAAAAAAATACCCATTATTTGGGCCATACTATATCCGAGGATGGGATAAATCTTGAATTAGTATTAGGGCCATCATGGAATGGCCAACACCGAAGCATGATATAAAAATAAGGTATTTTATGGGCCTAATTTTTTTATTATAGGAGATTCATTAAATATTTTTCTAGGATAGCACATCCTATTAATTCATTTCAGAAAAGGGGTGTAAAATCAAAATGGTCACCTGAGTGTGAATTGACGTTTCAACATTTAAAGAATTTGCTTACCAAAACTCTAGTATTTAAAATTTTCGATCCAAATGAGGATTTTCTGCTATGCACAAATACATGTAAATAAGGCCTGAGAGGAATTCTTATGAAAAATGGGCAAGTTGTATGTTATGAGTCTAGAAACTTAAAAGAGGATGAGAAGAATTATGTTTCCCATGATTTGGATATAGTAGCTATAATTCATGCACTCGAGATGTGGAGACATTTTCTCATGAGTCAAAGAATCAAATTACAAACCGATCATTATGGGTTATGGAATTTATTTGAACAACCAAATTTAAATGATTGAAAAATTAAATGGTTGGAATTTATAGTTGAATATGAATTTGAAATTAAATTTAGGGAAAATATCCCCGATCGGGGTGGAGGAATACGGGCAGCGTATGGCAGTGATGGGATGTACCGGCCACCACGCGCCGCACCTCAAGACAATCATTAAGAGGAGAGCAGTGTCGGCTGGAAGAGAAGATCACATACCAAGGCAAGGAGTAAATGGAATGATGAAGTTGACAGGAGAAAGGGTCGGCAGCGATCGTCTGCCGCATCAGAGGTTAGGTGGCGGTATCCTTTCAAGAACAGGAGCAGGTAGAATGACAGGAAATTCGAAGACCAGGAAGGTGGCGAGAAGCAGAGCAGGTTGGCAGAGAGGCACGAGACTCAGATCTAAAGAGCAACTGAGTGACATGGAAGAAGGAGGAAGGAGGGAAAGGAAGGTGAAGGAGGGAGGAAGGAGGAGCACCTGGGGGGAGCAAAAGCAAATAACGGAGGGAGATGAGAATTCTGAGGAAGAGGAATTAGAGATAGGGAAGGAGAAATGTAGGGCGGGGGGAACCTTCGAAGTTGGATAGAGTAGTAGGAGCAATAATAGGGGTGTTGAGCCTCAAACCTACACCTTCCTATACACCCTCTTAGCCTTCTTTCTCCACTCACTTCATTCACCTAGTTGTTAAATAATTGCATTATAGTCTAAAAAGGACTGTTTATATGGTTTTCTGACTATACTTATGACTGTTGTTTGGTTTAGTTTTTTTGTTCATGCAGCTGCGGAAACTTGTCAGTTTCCGCAGCCAGCAGAGGTTTCCGCAGCCAGCCTAGGATTCTGCAGCTATTTTTTTAAAAGCTATGCTCCAGGTGTCCTATGAAGAAACGAGCTACATGGGCAAGCTCTAGGTGGCGGATACATGGAACGTGTCCCTTCCAATCGGCCAAATCATCCATGAGAGGCTGCGGTCAACCAAAGTCAAATACAAGGCCAGCCAAAGAGTTTAGTGGTGGCACGTCACTATTTTGGGCACGTGAATAATACAAGGCATAGTCCTCAGCTCACGAAGGCACTAGCGCATCTGGAGATCATTCCTGAGACCTGAATCTAACAGCCAACCACTTCGAAGATTTAAGAAACATGATGACAGTTACACTAGATCTCAGCTGAAGGGATCTACATGTCTTTAGCAATGTAGTTAATAGCGTAGAAGTTGTTAGTTAGCTTTAGTATTTTGGCATTATAAATAACGTGCCGTTGAACGTTGTGAAAAAGATTTTTGAGATGTATGAATTCTGAACTGTTTATGTGATTCCGAACTGCTGGTTATCTTATCACCCCACTGTTTTATATACTGCTGTTTTAATACATGAGAAGACTTTTCTGAGTTCAGTCGTGTGATTATTTGTTGATTGGCTGAAGTGGAAGAGGGCCCCTGAACGCTGAAGCCTTGTAAAGTGTTCATTTAGTTTTATTATGTTTTTGTTTTTATAATTAGCTTGTACATAATATATTGTTTGATGTTTCTGCTGTTCATATTTTCACCTTTGTTTTCTTAGAACTGTAAACTGATCAGTGCTTTTCTACAGGTTTTCTTAGGCAGCCCGGGCAATTTTTCATCTTTTTGATAACTTTTGGCATATGAGATCATCTTGTCCTTCCTGCTAACTTTCATTTTTTGAAGTTTAAATTCAACATTGTCCTTTTTAAGTTGTGAATTGCTTATTTCTTTTTCTGCTATTTAGATATCATACTACTCACCAATTTATGCTTTCTTTCTATGGTCAAGTGACTCTATCAGTAAGAAATCAAAATATTACTAACTGTAGTGTGATTTAGTTGTCATATTGCTTACTCATGGTTGCTTTCCACAAGGTAGATTGAGTTGAATGGTAAAGGACTAGAAGAGTTCAAGTAGTGTGATTAGTTTCTTTTATGCAATTTACTTTCTTGTCATGGAGATATCATATTGCTTGACATGTTCATGATTACTTCCCCAAGGTAGATTGAGTTGAAGGGTAAAGGATTTGAAGAATTCAAGTAGTGTGATTAGTTTCTTTTATGCAATTTACTTTTTTGCCATTTAGATATCATGTTGCTTGACTTGTTCATGATTACTTCCCACAAGGTAGATTGAGCCGAAGGGTAAAGGATCTGAAAAGTTAAAGTAGTGTGAATTAGTTGCTTTGCTTTAAGTTTGAGTTGTTTTTAGTCTTTACTTTGTTTTCATTTCAGCAGCAAGGATACTGGGCCATTGTCATTAGTTCTCTATTTGATGCATTTATTTTCTCTTAAGAATTGATTTCATTCTAGTTATTGTAAAGCTTTCTTTTGAGCACTTTCAATTTTAGAAACCATCCCTCTCTACACTCCATACTTCACTTTCATTCTCACCAGCACACATTAAGGAAAAATAAATCCAAAAACAAACTAAAAAGCTTAAAACGACAAAAGCCTAAGGAAATAGTTATCTATTACATATAGTACACTTCACTTCGTCAGTTTATGAACCCCGGGTTGACATTTTAAATAGCAATTTAGATCACACTAAATTGACCAAACATTTTGGCGCCATTGCTGGGGAAGTGAAATTAGGTAGCCAATTTCTAAAAAAAAATATAAAAACAAGAAAATTTCAAGGAAGGAAAATTGATAACCTCTCAAAGTATGCTCTCCTCTCGCACTTAGTGTGATCTGGAGGATTAGAAAAGAGAAAGTTATTGGTTTAATAGTTTCTTGAGTATGCTCTCTTCTTGCACCTAGAGTGACCTAGAAGACCATAAAGAGAATTATTAACCCAACTTGAAGAAAAATAAAAATGACATGCATAGAGCACGAGATTCTAGGGGAAGGTTTTTAGCTAGAGCCAAGAGTTCGATTTTTACAACTCCATCTACTTCAAGGAATAGGCAAGAGACACCTCCATCATCTCCGACTCACACTCCTAGCCCTAGGATTCCTAGAATTCAAGAGGCAGTAGTTGACTCTCCCACACCATCCATCGAATTTGAATTAGGAAAAGATCCTTTCCTTCCTTCTACAAGGAGACAAATTGTAATTGAAGAAGTAGAATCACCTGAGGAAGAAGAGGGAGAAATTCCTCCTCATTCACCCTTGGTAGAGGAACCAGAGGACTCTGAAGTCTCTGAGGAAACTACCATGATAGAAGAAGGAGCAACCGGATTTGGTATAGGTAGAGGTAGAGGAGGAGGAGGAAATAATGGAGGAGGTAGAGGTAACATTGGAGGAAATAGGGATGGAGATAACTCATTCGGATTTCCTATAGTAGATGAAGAATCTCGAGCCACAATGAAAAACATCTCACCATCTGTCCTCCCAAACTTCCATGAATTAAGAAATGAGGACCCTGAAACATTTCTATTTGAGTTTGAGGTCGTGTGTCGAACTTATGATTATCTGGAAGACTCTCAAAAACTCAAACTGTTTCCTTCAAC